>JAWZYT010003279.1:0-105000 GCA_034508575.1 Petrolisthes manimaculis
CTCCCATGCTCGGCAACCTCATCTTCCTCCTCCTCCTCCTCCTCCTCCTCCTCCTCCACTCAGACCAACTCCATCTCTTATTCTCCCATTCGTCCACAAAATGCATAAACACGTCTTCAGATCCTTTGAGAGTTGAGAGGGAGAAGGGGGGGAGGGAGAGAGAGAGGGATGGAGGAGGAGGCATAGGAGAGGGAGGGGGGGAGGAGGAAAGAAGTAGGTTGCAGGACAAAGGGGGGACGGGGAGGGGAGGAAAGGAGGAGATGAGGTAAGGTAAAATAAGCTAAGGCGAGACAGAAAGAGAGAAGAAGGGTTGGGGTAACTTAAGGGGGAGGGAGGGAGGGGAGGGAAGGAGGGAGGGAGGAGGAGTGGGGGTGAGTGGAAAAATAGCCGAGAAGAGCATCCCATTGTTTTTGTTGGCCATTCCAATTCCCGGAACGCCAACATTCCTCTGTTTGCCGCAAAGACTTTCGACAAAATTATGACAAAATCTTCGACGCTCTTCCTTAATAACGTATGAATATTCAGCACAACTCGCTCAAAAGATATAAATTGCCACTCTGTCGGGGCCCCTCAAAACTCGGCCCCTCCCCTCCCTTCCATTCCTTCCTCAGACGACCCCCTCCCTTCCTCCACCTAAGATTTCTACACCTCCACCTCCTCCTCCTCCACCCCACACCTCCTCCTCCTCCACCCACACACCTCCTCCTCCGGATTCCTACTAGTTAACCTCCTCTTTAACCCATTCATTTTCACCTCACTTCCCTTTCACTTGACCAAACACCTGCCACTCCCTCACTATACTTGCCACTTTTTACTTCACTTCTCATTCTCCTCCTTATTCTACTTCTCTTCCTCATTCCACTTCTCTTTCTTCACCTCCTCCATCTCCTTCTATTCTTTTTTCCTTTGTTTCTCTGCACTTTTTTAGTCCTCTTTTCGAGTCTCTTCTTATCTCCTGTACTCTTCCAAGATCTGTTTATCACATCCTTTCTCTACCACTTTTCATCACTCCGTCTTAGTCCTCCCTATTCACTCTCTCCCAGTCCTCCCTATTCACCCTCTCCCAGTTCTCCCTATTCACCCTTTCTCAGTCCCTCTTCTGTTTCTTCCGCCATTCCTCCCCCCTCTCCTTCCAGCTCCTCCTCCCCCCGCCTCCTTCCAGCCCCTCCTCCCCCCCTCTCCTCCCCCCCCCCCCACACCTCTCCCCTCTCCTCGCCCCCCTCTCTCTCCACTCTTGCAAGCCGTCGCACACTTAAACTTAGTCTTTCATTTTTGTGTTGAGTCAAAATGAAGCAAATTAGTGTTAGAAGCAGTCAAGGGAACTCTTCTCCTGCCCTCTCGTTATCTCTACTCTCATCTCATTCATATTCCACTTTCTTTCTTTTTCTCTATATTTCTCTTTCTTCATCTTTTTTTTTTTCGTAAATAATTCCTTGGTTTTCCTTTATCCTACGGTTTTGTTTTGGGTCTTTTATATAATTATTGTAACTCGTTGTTGTTTTTGTAATTTTGTCAACAAAAGGGGAGATTCTCTTGTTGGTAAATTGGAAGGCTTCTGATTGCTCCTAACTACACCAGAAAAACAGATGTCCTCATTGGTACTAATAAGGGATCTGTTTCATGACATAGTTTGGAGGAAGCAGAGACCTTCCTATTCACGAACAAAATTTATTCCTCTTAAAATGCACCTTATTAGTCTGGCCATATAAATATTTACATGTCAAATACTTTCTAAATACAAAATTACATGATAATATGTATAGACCAAGTGTATATTATTTTACCCTATGTAAATATTAATCTATGTAATACTAATTTTGTATTTTCTTTCTTTTCAGGTGAGTATTGGTTTGATGGGAAAACGTTAATTAAGAAGAAGTGGAAGTAGTGGCATAATGTGGTAAGTTACGAAATTAATCTATATAGTGAAGTAATAATGTAAGGAGAAGTGGAAGTAGTGGCATAATGTGGTAAGTTAATCTAGTGAAGTAATAATATCAGAATAGGCAAACAATAACAATTCTCCTCCAGTATTATTTACGTTAAGGGGATAGTATATATTGGTACAGTTGCCTCCAAAACTTTCGAGACACTACCTCCTAGACTCTAGTAGGTAGTGTCTCGAAATTTACATGATGGAGCCTTGATTCCTCCAAAGTATATCAGGAAACAGAACAAATGAAAAAAAAAATTATTGGTGTTCTGTTGCTTCGAATAGTTTAGAGGAATAACTTGCTTCAGATTAATCCACACCAACAACATTATATTGTATACTTTCTTATTAGTTTGTCTGGTTGTTTTAATCAAGGGGGAACTACAGTGTTGGTTTCTCTTCAATCCAATTATCTACAGACATTATCTTTCTACTTTTCTCCGTTCTATTTCTCTCCTCTCTATTCCCCTCTCTGATTTCCTCTATTTTTCCTCTTCACTCTTCTTTCCTCTCTTTTCCTCTCCTCTCTGATTTTCTCTGTTCTCTCTCCCCTCTTCTTTCCTCTCTTTTCCTCTCCTCTTCCCTGTCTCTCCTCTCTGATTTTCTTCGTTTTCTTTCCTTTCTTTTCCTCTCCCATTTCCTCTCTCTCTCCTCTTCTTTCCTCTCCCCTCTTCTTTCCTCTCCCCTCTTCTTTCCTCTCCCCTCTTTTTTCCTCTCCCCTCTTCTTTTCTTTCCTCTCCCCTCTTCTTTCCTCTCCCCTCTTCTTTCCTCTCCCCCCTTCTTTCCTCTCCCCCTTCTTTCCTCTCCCCCCTTCTTTCCTCTCCCCTCTTCTTTCCTCTCCTTTCTTTCTCCTCTCCCCTCGCTCCCTCTCCTCTCATTCACTTGCTCCACACACACACTCTCTCCCCTTGTTATGTATACACGTACTTTTTCCCCCTCCTCTTCCTTTTACTTCCCTCCTTTTCTTCCTTACTTTTCTCTCCGGCCGGTTTGATGTCCCGCTTCTGTTACCTCATTATCCCTCATTTTTTTTCCCTCCTCCTCCTGCTTCCCTCGCCTCTACCATCATCATCATCATCATCATTATTATCATCATCATTAATATTCTCGTCCCCTTCTAAATCTTCTATATATCCTATTTTATATATATTTTACCTATCGCAAATTTTATAAACTAAGGGAAATGATTATGTTCCAAGTTTTGACCGAAGTAGTGATTCAGACTGGTGATTACTTACTGTATTTGGGGAAGTGATGTGGTTGTCATAAAATTGTGTCCTAGTAGTTCAACCTTTTCTATCTGAGTGGTTCAAATATTCCTCTTCAATGAACTTGTGTATAATGTTATGTAATTTTTCTACAATATTTTTTGAGGAGAAGTTCGTAATTAAACTTTATTTTTTTGTACAGGTATTATTGTGTTCTTTGGTAAAGTTCTTGTTAATCCTACTAAAGAGTGTGGTATCCAATTCACTCCCCTGTTCAGTGTTTAAGTGTCGATTTGCCTGTCCATGTTATCGTCTGTGTCCAGAACCAATTGCAATATTACATATACTTGGTTAATTTTTTACAAACTTGTTCTAAACTATAGTGTCAAACTGCATACTTTCATACATTTGACATATATATATATATATATATATATATATATATATATATATATATATATATATATATATATATATATATATATATATAATATATATATACTATATATATATATATATATATATTCGCGTCGTTTCATGCCTTCACTCCCTCCAAAATGAGTTTTTCCTACATTTACTTCAAGGGTTTTTACCATAGCTGATGCGCATGTTAGATTGGCCTATGCAAGAATATTGCAAACTTTACATTTTACCAGCCTTTACCCCCAGGCTTCACAACCCTTTTACCAGCCCCTCCAAAATAACTTGGGTTCCTGCCCGCCTAACTCCTCATTTGCCAAATATAATATTATACTACATAATTACTCTGTATATATCTTGAATTTTTTTTGACTGGCACCCACTGCTCCTGTAGCTATTCATTAACGCCTCATCAGGACACAGATATAATAACACAGTAAGTATATTAGAGTTATTACACATTAAACTGTATTGTAGAACAGTGACTATGTAAGGAACAAAACATGGTTACAAAGTGTGCCTGACGTCTACTGTATTTTAGGATGTAGAGTTAAATGCATAAATATGTACTTTGGCAGCTCGTGCTACTCTCCCCTTTCATCACATCAACATACAGTCTTATAATTGCTGAAAATAGAGCAGATTTACAGTGAAATGTTTTGTATTTATTATCTGGTCTAGAGTGAATGGTTAAGTTTAGTTCCATAATGTATATATACTTCTTCTACGTGTCTCTTATATTATTCACAGCAGAAGTAGATTCATTACTTAAGGGTAGATAGAACTGAAAACTTTAATTAATTTTGGAGTTTGACGTGCTTTCATCGTCAATAATTATATCCTTCATAATTAGTGATCATTATTACTATATCATCATCATCATCATCATCATCTTAAGTTTTGTGTTCTCTGTTCTCTGTATTATTTTTCCTCTCCCTTTTCATCCACCTCGCTTGTGTTTTATTTTCTATTTCTTACCTGCCTTTAATTTTCTTGCAGGTTCAGGTTTTCTTCACTTTTTATCATTTCGTCGTTCATATCCTCCTGCATATTATCATCTCGCACTTGTTTTTTTTCTCTCTCTCTCGCACACTCTCTTTCTCCCTCGTGAATATTTCTTTTATTTTTTGTATATATATATATATATATATATAGTTTTTTTATCACGGCCTTCTTTTATTCCCTAGTTTTGTTGTTCTTATTTGCTATTCCTTTCCTCTTTAATTGTTTTTTCGCTCGCATCATTGTTATTCTCCTCGCTTCTCCCCTCCATTTCAGTCTCGTGTTTCCTCCCCTTCTCTCCCCCTATCCCCCCATGCCCTCCCCTCCCTTCCTCTCCCCTCTTCTTGCTGGACAAAAATGTTCTCCCCCTCTCTCCTCTTTTCTCTCCACACTGGCAATTTCCTCACCCCCTTCCTCCCTTTACCTCTCTCTCCCACCCCCCTGTCCCCTCTACTTCTCCTCCCCTTCTGTCCCATCTACCTCTCTCCCCCCCCTCTCCCCCCCCCCTCTCTCCCCCCTCTCTCCCTCCCTCTGTTCCCTCTACCTCTCCCCCCCCCCCTTCTGTCCCCTCTACCTCTCCTTTCCTATCTCCCTGATTTTCGTTCTCCTGTTCTACCTTTCTTTAGCATTTCCTACGCTTCCTCTCTGAATTACTCTCTCTCTCTCACCCCCCTTTGTTAGTGAGAATCCTGGTAAATTCCTATCTCTCTTTTACTCAATATACTTTTCTCTGCTTCATATTTCCTACTTCCCATTTATATATTTATATCTCGTTCACCCATACCTTTACCTTTCAGCATCCCATCCCTCATATTATCTTCCTTCATCTCACCATCCACTAACTCCCCTATCTTCCTTCTCCCCCTCTTTCCCCCTCTATCCCTCACTCACTTCTTCCCCTCTCACTCACTCATCCTCTTCCGACTCCCCCTTTCCACCCATTCGATCCACTTTATCCTCAACCTGACAAACCTATTCCATGTATATCCTTGCTCTCGTTTCCATTCCTTCATTTCACTCTCCATCATTTTTCCCTTCCCACACACTCCTCCATCACCACCAACACCAACAACACAAACACCAACAACACAAACACCATAACATAAACACAACAACATAACAACATAAACACAACCACAACCACAAACACAAACAACCCCAACCTCAACACCAACACCAACACCTCCACCTCCACCAACACCACCACCACCACCACCTCGCCCCGCCCCGCCCCAGTTCGGCCATCCATCCCGGCGTCAGAGTGGCAGCCTCTTGAGATGTCATTATCAGCATCATTTATGTGGCACCCGAGCGATTTTTCACCCGCTCGCTCCTCGGGGTTTTGGCTTTCATCCTCTCCTGTTCCCTCTCTAGGATTTTTAACTTACTGAAGTGAAATATTACAGCATAAAACATACCCATTTCCCTTTTTATCCATTGCACCACCCTCTCCTCTCCTCTCCTCTCTCTCTCTCTCTCTCTGTCCCTCTTCTCCTCATTCGATATTTTCCTCCTAAGGGAAGGGTACGTGTTTCTTTTGTTTGGTATCTTCCTTGTTTATCCATTCTCACATCCCTCTCATTGCATTTCTCATTTCTTTCTTTCTTTTCTACCAACTCCTTCCCTCATCATAATTTGGTTTTCCTCTCACGTGTAATATTAATGTGGTGACGTTTGAGCCTGTGTTTACATTTACGCGTGAGGTGTGTCCCTGTGTTTACAAGTGTGTTTGCTTATACGTTTCTTTTGATGACCGAGATGTGGAAACGAGACATGGCCAGACCTCGTCAAAACATTAAACTGATTAGATTATGCATGCAAATATATTTATCCTTGTTGCTATATATAATTTCAATACTTTTCATTCCTTCCTATTCAATTCTTCAATCCTTCCATTTTCTCTCTCTGTTTATCAGTTATTTTCCATTCTTCCTTTTCCACTCTCCTTAGTTCATTCTATATACTTTCTTTTTCTCTTTCCCTTCTCCTATTTACATACTGCTTCTCCAATCCTTCATTTTATTTTTTTAGTGTAGGTTTTTGTCGAGTGTGTTTTTCCGTGTTGGTCTCTCCGGGCATCAGCGTGTCTCTCAGCCGAGTTCAAATTGACGGATTTTTCAGGTGTGGACTTAATATTAATGACGCAGCCTTGAGGAGCTTTTGCCCGCCCATGGGGATCCGTGGCCTGGGGGAGGGGGAGGTGGAGTTGGGGAAGGAGGAAGGGAGGAGATTAAGGAGTTGGTGGTGGTGGTAATGGTGGAGGAAGAATAGGAGGAGGAGGAGTAGGAGGAGAGGAGATTAAGGAGTTGGTGATGATGGTGGTGGTGATGGTGGTGGTAATGGTGGAGGAAGAATAGGAGGAGAGGAGATTAAGGGAGGTGTTGGTGGTGCTGGTGATGTAGAAGGAGGAAGAGGAGAACACTAATAAGAAGGACGAAAAGGACAAGTTAAAGGAAATGGAAGAGGAAGGAATATAAGACGAAAAATGGAAAAACGATGAGGATTATGAAGGTTTGCAAATGCCTTTCTAACAGCAACAGACCAACTAGTCCTCATGAAAGTGTCTGATGGGAAAGGTTATAGTATGAAGGTGAAAGGTGGCAGGGAAGAATGATAGGGTAGAGAAGGGAAGGGATGGGATGGGATGGGATGGGAGAAGAGGGATGATGTGGCAGAGTAGGAAGTGACCAGCTAAGGACATACAGACAGACAGAGATGGAGGACTGGGAGTGACACTGTATCAAATGTCTCTATAAATTGACACTCTCCTTCTTAATCCTTACATGTCTTTTTCACCAATACTATTCCCTATATCTGTCTGTCTGTGTGTGTTCTTATATTCGTTTGTTTGTCTGTTTCTAAGCTTCTGTCTCTCTCTGTGTTCCATTATTTTATTTCCTTATCCTCCCATTTTAACCTTATATTTTAAACAGTATTTCACCTCATGATTAACTTCTGAATTGTTTGTATCTGTTTTCCTGCATAATTATATATGACAATAGGAAAATAATGTTGTGGTCACGGTAACAAGAGCACATATTTCCCTTCCCTTTCTGGTCAGCCTCTTACTCGTATTTTCTCTTCCCACTTCCCCTTATTTCATCATGACCACCACCACTATTTCTTCCCCATTTTTCTTTCTATCTCTCTCCCCATTATTTTGATATTTCCTTCTATTTCTGTTTGTCATTTTTCCTCTTGTTTGCCTCCACCCCCCCACCTCTCTCTCTCTCTCTCTCCTCTCTCTTTCTCTCTCCTCTCTCTTTCTCTCTCCTCTCTCTTTCTCTCCTCTCTCTTTCTCTCTCTCTCTCCTCTCTCTCTCCTCTCTCTTTCTCCTTCTTTTTCTTCCCAAGTATGGTACTGTACGTATCCCTCATCTTTCCTCTTCTATAACCTCTTTCATCTGTCTCTCCTTCATCCCACCTTCCTCTCACATTTTCCCTTCCTCTATACTCTACTCTCCTTCGTCCCCTTTCCTCTCACCTCTATACTGTGCTTATACTCCCTTTTCATCAATTTCCTCTCCTTCCCCCTCACCTTCTTTCTGTAATTCATCCTCTTTACTCTCCCTTTCATTCCCCTCGCCGCGCCTCGTCTCTTATCTTCCACCCGATCATGCCCTCCTCCTAAGCTACTCAGTCTGCTTGATCACTCGGAGTAAACACGGATACATTTTTGCTCTGTTTTAGATCTGGTTTAGTGCTCTCGATAGCATGCTGTAAAAACATTTCTCCAGAGTTCTTTCGCGTTCGTGTGTGTGTGTGTGCGTGTGCGTGTGCGTGTACGTATGTGTGTGTGTGATAATATTGCTTGTGGTTAATTTCTCATGTGATTTAACTAGATTTATGAGTTTTGTGTTGATGTTTGGTGGTTTTTTACACTTCTTGCAAAGGCTTAATATATTTCACGTCTTAAATGTGTACCTATCTCGCCGTAAACATGTACGAATACATGTACACAAGATTAAACTCCCCATCTGCAATCAATTCTGGCCAAGATTCATACTCACTTAAAAAACTGAACCTAACCTAACCTAACCTAACCTAACCTAACTTAACTTAACTTAATTAACCTAACTTTACCTAACCTAACTTAACCCAACCAAACCCAACTAACCTAACCTACCTAGTTTAGAGTACCATAATTATATCTTGTAAATATTTCGTCCTATGATAGTCGTGGACGTAATCATAAATTTAATTACATATAATTTCCTTCTTTGCTTTATTACTTTGTTCACTCCTCTTTAATTGCAATACTGACTCAGCTCGGTATTATTTGTAACGTTGAACTTACACATGCAATATTAATGTTCGTTGTATTTGATATATGGAGTAATATTTTGCATTACTGAACCTCGGCATGCATTAAACATTAAACATTCATTAATTTATAGTATATAACTTCCTCTTGCAATTTGTATGCTCCATTCTTTTGCAATATTGAACCTTCCCTCCCTCCCTTCCTTCCCTTCCTTCCTCCCCATTATTTTCCTCCCTCGCTCATGAACCGCATTTTTCTCCCTCCTTCTCTCCCTCCCTCCTTCCTTCTCTCCCCCCTCCTCCCTGTTTCTTTTTACTTCATTTTTTTCGCCTTTTTAACTTTTCCATCCTATCTTCATGCAGCCCTTCCTCTTCCTTCCTTCCCTCTCCTCCCCTCTCTTTCCCTTCCTTCCCCTCCTCTCTCCTCCCTTTCCCTTCCATCCCCTCTCCTCTCCTCCTCTCCCTCTCCCTTCATTCCCCTCCTCTCTCCTCCCTTTCCTTTCCCTTCTTTCCTTCCTTCCCCATCCGTCACTCACCTGTTAATTCCTCCCTTTAGTTTCCCTCCCTGCATGTCTCCCTGCATCCCTCACTTCATCAATCCGCCTGCCTTTCACTTCATTCACCTCTCTCTCTCTCTCTCTCTCTCTCTTTCTCTCTCTCTCTCTCTCTCTCTCTCTCTCTCTCTCTCTCTCATATGCTCCTCCTCGTCCCCTTTATCAATTTCCACTCATTTCCCCTCGTCCTTCAGTGAACTTAATTACGCTCATTTACTCTCTTCCTACAGCCTCTCATTAGTAACTCACTCACTTGCTCATTATGTTGATATTTCCCTCTTAACTCGCCCATTCACCCTCACTCCCCCCCCCCCACACACACTCCCCATCCCACTCCCCATCCCACTCACCCCCACCCATCACTCTGAGTCGTATATTCTGACTTGCTTTAGCCCACCCTTCCTCTCACTTTACGTAGCCTCTCACCTTGCTCTCTCTCTCTCTCTCTCTCTCTCTCTCTCTCTCTCTCTCTCTCTCTCTCTCTCTCTCTCTTAATCACTAACTTGGTCTGTCACACTCACTATTTTTTCTTCTGTTATTTTACTTTCACTGTCTTCTACTCACTACTACCTTCATAAATACCGTATATACGTAACTTGTGCATAGCTAATAATTATCTCTCATCTGTCTTCTCGCCAGTATGTTCTTAAAGACCCTGTGATCGTATGTGAGAATTGGAGACTTCTGGTTCCTCCTGACTATGCCACGAAACAAGCTCCTTCCATATAGGTGTGTGTGTTTCGTGGCAATATTTAAGGGACTCGTATACCTCCAATTTTCTGACTACATCACAGGGTCCCTTAATAATTACGTACTGTTCACTTACACAACTGTATACACCATCCTCAGAGTCTTTTGAATACTTTACCTTCATTGATAATTGTGTTATCATTACATATAATCAAATAATCTTGCAAGGAGAACGGTTCACCTGGTGTTTGAAAATCGTTTGTATTCCTTAGTATCATATTTCATTCCGTTTTGTACATCACTCCATTTTCTGATCTTGTACATCTACCCACACTCTCTCTCTCTCTCTCTTTACTTCTCTTAACTTTCTCATCCAATCAGGGCCTTCATACATACACGATTTTCTGTCTACAGTATCCACTTATTCACTGTTTCTCACACCCACTCAATATCCCTCCTTCCATTTTCTATTTCTGTACTCATCAGCTCATCCTTCCTCTGTCTTATCCATCTTATACATTTTAATTTTCCATTTACTACACTCTTTTACTCACTATCTCTCTCACCCATTCACTGACCCTCTCAATCACATCCTTTTTCTATCCCCTACGCCCACTACCACCATCTCGCTCCATCTATCCCTTCCATAACTCATCCCTCTCACCGAACTCACTCTCCTTCCTTCCTTCCTCTTTCCCTCCCTGACTCTCACCAATAATCAACGTCAAAAGTCTCTGGGCAGCCCCATCTTCACTCCCTGCCACCCCACCCCACCCCCTCCTTCCTCCCTCCCGACGCCTCCCCTCCCCTCCCCACCACCACCACCACCACCACTCTCACTCTCATCAGTTTCCGCCTTTTCAGTCAGCCATTCTTCAATTCAGCGCCGCCTAATAAACTGTTGAAAACTTTGTTCTTAATCATAGCATTAACAAAATAAAACCCTGATAATCATAAAAATCAATTAATTAAGCAAAGAAGCTCGGCAGAGGAGGCAAAGAGGCGTACCCCACCAGGCCAGGTTTTCCAGGGCGTCTTGACTTGGCCCTTGTGTCCAGTGAGCCATAAGGGCCAAGATGGTGAGGCCACAGGTTGGAGTGTGGAGGTCTGGAGGCCCCTGTGTCGCGGTGGTGCGGGGCCTAATGAAAGCAAGATGAGAGGTTAGTAACGAAATATCTCTCTCATTAAGACCCACCGAGATTTGGTGTAAAACTTGAGCAATCTGGCTGGCGGAGAGAGTCTTATGTGCCCGGTGACGGAGGGGGGTAGCGGGGGGAAGGTATGAGGGGGGAGGGGGGTTGTGGAGAACTAGATATGGGGTGTCAAGATGGGGAAGAGAAGGAGGGTTGTGCAGGAGTGAGGCAAGGAGTGGAAGGAGGGGGAAAATAGATTGAGTTGCGAGGGAGGTGGTAAGATGAATAATATAAAATGAGATGGATGAGAAAAAGGAGGATGAAGAGGAACAAAAACAAAAGGAAGATGATGATGATGAGGAAATGGTGCGTCTGAGCGAAGGGAATGGGAAATGGAAGGGATAATCATGTGAAGGAAGAGGAAGAAGGGCAGGGACAGCAAATAGAATTATTATAGTAATGAGAAGGAATATGGAAATGGGTTGATTACAGGGGAAGTGGTATAGGTTAATGAAAAAGGAGTAAGGGATTAGGAGGAAAGAAGGGATTAGTAAGTAAAGAAGTAGGTTAGTGAGAGAGATGATGGCAGGGAGTGATGATGGAAAAAGTAAAAAAAAAAATGTGGAGAGAGAAAATTCTGATGACGGAAGAAATGAGGAAATGAAGAGATAATGTATGTTAGTGACGGAAAGAGATGGAAAAAGATATGTGAATGATGAAGGGCTGGATAGGAAAAAGAGCGAGGCAGGGAGGTGAGGCAACAGGTAAATGAGTTAGGGAGAAGTGGGTAAGATAAGGAGGTAGGATGAGTAAAAGGTTCGTAGAGTTGAGAGGAAAAATACTTTATTGAGATCCTGGTTAGAGAGAGAGAGAGAGAGAGAGAGAGAGAGAGATAGAGATAGGAAGAAGAACAAGATTAGCTACCGTAGAGTTTGTTAGTCTGTGTCTTCCTTATGCGTCGCAGGTAAAACACACGTAAGAAAAAGAGATGATTGAGGAAGGGAAGCTAAGGAGAGAGTGAAGCGAGAGATAGGGGGAAGGATGAGAAGTGATGAGTGAATAAGGAAAGGTGATTAACAAAATTAATAATTGATTGCAAGTTTACCCGATCGCATTTGTGGACAAGAGAGGGAAGGACTTAGGGTTGACTATTTATCTAAGGTTTTTAACTGCATCGTTAATCAACTACGGTACCTCCATCCATTAGGGAACAGACGCCTACTGTGTTGTACAGTATAGTTTGTCCAACACACAACTAGGGAGTTGTAGGAAGAAGTTATTTATTTGTGTAGATATTTCTTTTTATTGTGAGTCTGGTTACAGTATTGTATATCCATTACTGTATATACAAAATTATCCAGTAAATAGAGTTGGTTATACTTATTACTGACCTTCGGATAGTGTTTTTATTACTCAACTATGAAAGAAAAATTTAATAAATGCGTTATTTATTATAATGAGCAAAATTATTCCTCCAACCATTGCTAAATCTACTCAAATTGTGCATTTGAAGATAACAACTGAAAGGAAACCTGCTGTGTTAGTGTTGCAGGAGAGTTAGTGTTGTTGTGTTGAGTCTCTTTGTAGTTTTGTTGCAGGAAAGTTGGTGTTTGTTGAATTATTGTTCTTGTTGTTGTTGGTGTTGTTGTTGCGGTGAGATCCCTTTATGGTGTGTTGGTTTGTGTTACAGGAATGTTGGTGTTACAAAAAGCCTCTCGTTGTCGTTTGTTTTGAGGCAACATTTTGGAGTTTCTGTGTTGCACATTAGTTAATAATATATAGAGCTTATTGACGTATTAGTAGAGCTGAGGTTATGTTTCATCTCTGGGTTTGTTTGTTGTAAATCTGTTTCTGGCCACCTCACATTTTCAGTCTCGTCCTCTACCTTTCCTTTTTCCTGCACTCCTATTTTCACTATTCATCCATACATACCTCCTTCCTCCATTTATACCTCAGTCCCCATTCCCCTTACTTTCTACATCACAGCCGTTCTTTCTTCCACCTGTTCGTCCCTCTTTCCCTTTGCCTACACCTAATACATCCTTCTTCATCTACCTAAATCAACCTCCCACGTTCCCAGCCACTTCAGTCCTCCACCCACCTGTTCCACTCAATCCTCCATTCACCCATCATCCATTCATCCACATTAATCCATGTACCCATCCACCTACTCGTTTGTTTTGTTTTCTCCATCCCCCTTCCACTTTATTCATACGTGTCTCCGTCTTCTCCCCCACCCCCTTACCCCTCCTCCTCATCATCCCTGTCCCCCCACCTCTGACGCCGGACCCCATCTTTCTTCTCCCTCTTCATCATTACCCATTCTTTTCTTCTTCTTCTCCTTCTTCTTCCTCCGCCTTCCTCTTCAACCCAGCATTCTTTTTCCCGGCGCCAGACTTTTCCTCGTGTGATAACCTCCTTTTGGCAGTTCCCTCTCACGTCTCTCCTCTCCTTCCTACTCCTCCTTCCTTCTCTCCTGTCCCCCTGTCCTTCCTTCCCTCCTTCTCTCCTTTCCTCCTGTCCCTCCCTCCCTCCTTCCCTCCTTTCCCCTTGTCCCTCCCTCCCTCCCTCTCTTACGTACCCCTCATCTCCCCCTCCTCATCCCCAAACATTTTATCCTCTTCCCCTTCACTTCTTCGTCTTACTCCGCCCACCTACTGCCCCACCCAACCCCCTCACATCTCCAGTTTTATCATCTCCCCCTCCCTCTTCTTCCTTCGTGTGACCCTCCCTCCTCTCACCCGTTCCTCTTTCACGACACCCCCTCCCCTACTCATCTCTCGCATTATGTTCCTTCCCTCATCCCTTCCACCTTTTCATTCCCCCACACCTCCTCCTTTCCCACATTGTATTCCCTTCTCTCCCTTCCCTCTTTCCCCTCATTATATCCCCTTCTATTCTTTCCCTCCCCTCCTTCCCCTCCCCTCCTTCCCCACAAAATATTCCTTTCTATTCTCTCCCTTCCCTCCTTCCCCACATTAGCTCCCCTTCTCTTCCCTCCCTTCCCTCCTTCCCTCCTTCACCTTCCCCTACCTTCCTTCTCCCCCTTGTTTCCCTTTGCCTATCTCTCCCCACTTCGTCCTGCCCCCTTCCATTTACTCCCTCCAGGCTTGGGGAAGGAAGAGTAAGGAAGATGTATTCAGGAGGAGAGAGTTCTTTCTTCCCTCTCTGTCTGTCTTATTCCTTCATTTCTTTCTTCTTTCAATTCTTCTTCCTTCCTTCTTTCCTTACTTTATTCTTCCTTCATTATTTCCTTACTTTATTCTCCTTACTTCTTCCTGTCTTCCTTCTTTCCTTATTATAGTCTTCCTTACTTCTTCCTGTCTTCCTTCTTTCCTTACTTTTTCTAGCCTTAATCATTCTTTTTCCTCTTTATCTGTATGTTTTTCATTCCTCCGTCTGTCCTTCTTAATAATTCTCGTCTTCTTCCTCCTCCTCATTCCTTCATTTAATTGCTTTTCCTCCACTTTTCTATTTTTCTCCTCATTTCATTCCTTCCCTTTCCACTTTTTGTTACCGTTTTACTCTCTCTCTCATCCTCTCCCTTCATTCATTCATTCCTTTTCCTTCTTTCATGTCCTTATTTTCCTTCTTCTCTTCTATATCTCCTTTCTTTTCCTTCATTCATGCCCTTATTTTCCTTCTCCTCATCTTTCTTTGTCTCCCTCCTCTTCCTTCCTCGTCTCACAGTACTAATAAAACTCTCATTAATCATAAACTCGTAATGATACTTTTTTGTGCCACTCTTTATTCCCCAAGATAAGACAGTGTAGGAGGAAAGAGTTGCTAGAAAATTAACCCTGATGAGGACTGTATTAATTAAGTTGCAGTTGATAAAGAATATTTCATTAGTGTTGGTTAAAGAAGAAGGTTGTGAAAAGTGGACAGAAACAGGGATTACCGGGGCCTTCAAATCCTCACTGAGTCGTGTTTTATATATGTATTTTTTTTATTTGATATTGAAGTACAAACGTATAATGAGTACTTTAATAATTCTGGAAAAGCATATAGTAAATGTATTATAGGATGCGTACAATACATAATTATACATAATATTTGCTTCTTCTTTCATGTATACACCACTGTTACGCCTAGTGCTCTGTGAAGGATAATAATTATAAAGCTTAATTGTGGTACAAAAATCTCCTCCATACAAAAGTACGACATCCAGCAGCATATTATTTACTGTACTGTGGTTATAATAAATTATATGGCTTGGCAAACGTGGCAACTGAATTTATGCCGCCGACTGTATATACACACCCTTCACACACACACACACACACACACACAGGAGGGCGTCTGGGGGTCCCTCACAATTAGAGCAAGACATCTTTGATTCCCGCACCGCCTACCCCTCCGAAATTAGTCTCCATATGCCAATTTGTATGCAAATAAGCCGGATAGAAAATGCAGCCGGGCACTCCAAAAATTATGTGTTTCCTTTTTGTCCGGAGTGAGATGTACCGTTGTGTCTCCACGCCTCACACGCCCTCCCTCCCTCGCTGACAGGGTGGCAGGGGGGGGGGGGGGGGGGTAGTGGTGGAAGAAGAGATGGGGGAAGAGGAGAGGAGGAGGAGGAGGAGGAGGAGGAAGGTGGTGGTGGTTGAAGAAGAGATGGCGGAAGAGATGATGAGGAGGAGGAGGAGGAAGGTGGTGGTGGTGGAAGAGATGGAGGAAGAGAAGAAGGACTGGGGAGTAAAGGACGGGAAGGAAGGGGAAGGAGGGTAATGAGGAAGTGGAAGAGAAAATTAGTAAAGGATTGGAGAAGTGATTAAAACATGGCGAAGGAATGAAAGGAGAAGAAAAAAGAGGAGAGGAGAAAGGAAAAGAACGAACGTACTTAAATGAACAACAACTATGAGGAAATGAAAAGCAAATCACTTGGAACGAATATGAAAGAAAAAGAAGTAGAAGTGAAAGACAAGCATTAAAATGAGACAGAGGGGAGAAGTATAAAGAGACGAAGGAAGAGGAGGAGAAGGAATACAAAGGAATTCAGAGGAATACAAATGAAGTACAGGCAACAGGAGGCCCATAGAGGTATTTTACTAGGTTACCTGTTTATCTACGCTAATCTAGACTACGTGTCGAAGGAAAGGATAGCAAACGACAAGGCTCCTCCCCACCCGCCATTCTCACTGGGTAAAACCGTCTGGAAAAACAGATAGAAAGTAACACCTTGTTTGTTGTAAAGAACGCACAAGGAAATTTTATAGGAAAGTAGGAAAAGTGGTTGAAGCCTCATTCTAACATCTAATTACTATTACTAAAAGAGAAAAAGAAGTTAAAAATAGGAGGAGGAGGAGGAGAAGGAGGAGGAAAATGAGGAGGAGATGCAGTTTGAGGAGAGGGAGGAGGAGGAGATGCAGTAGGAGGAGAGGGAGGAGGAGGAAGAGGAGGAGAAAGAGAGTGTGTTTGTCTCAGTCTCTGTGATGATGTGGGGTCGGATTTAGATTTTTGGTTTGGTCTTGTGTTTTGGATGCTAAGGAGGTTGTTTGTCTCTCTCTCTCCCTCTTTCCCTCCCTCTTTCCCTCTGTGTGTGTGTGTGTGTGTGTGTGTCTCCGTGTGAACAACTATGGTGACATCACACATCTTTGTCTCACTAATGGAAACCAGTCACAGATTTCTATTCTCACATAATCCAAACTACCAATATAGAAGTTCTTTAAAGTATTCATCAGCCTTCAATCTGTGCCATAGATTCGCAGCACGTCCCTTAAATAAAAACTAGAGAAATACTCAACTACATGATTGAGTTAAAAACGTTATTAAGTAGCTTATATGTACCAAAAAATATAGAAACTCAAGAGATTAATAAAGAGCTCAAATATATTCCAGAGTAAATAAATAAATAAATAAAACGATATAACCTACCATGAGAAACTTAATAACATAAGATGTGAATTATTGTGTAATTTTAAAATGTATGCATGAATAAAACAGTGCGCTTCTTATCTGTTAATTGCTTTATCTAGGCCGGGCATCAATCATTCCCACCCAGGATTAACATAATTAGAGTGAAATCTTTGGTAACCAGACCTGCATACTGATGACTGCGTTTTGGGGTCCGAGAGAGGGGGTGAAGGGAGAGGGCCAAATTTACGAACTGCTCTGGATTTAAGACCATTTTCTTTACCACTACAGTTTACTACTTGAGGTTGGCTAATTTAAAATGGGATGCATAAGGATAAGATTGAGTATGTTTAATTAAAAGAAGAGGTTATAATAGAAAGCTATGGTGATGAGTGTAAGGTTTAATTTGATAACGTTACCTTACCTCAAAACCCGTGACGAATATTTCAATGTAGTGTACTGTACTGGACAATGCTCAAGCCTGGGACAGTTGGGAAAAAGAGGGAGTGAGTGAGGGACAGAGGGAAGGGGCAGGAAGATTGAACTCGCATGCACGAATTACACTTGATGTATGCCCCGTGTTGATGACAAGACTCGACCCCCTCCTCCTCCCTCTGTTCCTTTTCTTCCCTCGTCCCCCTCCTCCCTCTGTTCCTTTTCTTCCCTCGTCCCCCTCCTCCTCCCTCTGTTCCTTTTCTTCCCTCGTCCCCCTCCTCCCTTCCTTAATCATTTCTTAATAATTTCTGAATGTTCTGTGTGTTTTAATTTTCTCCTGGCTCCCCTTGCTATTGCTTGCCTTCTTTCGTTCTTTCTTTGATTATTTCCAAGCATTTTTCTTATTTAACACTGATTGATTATGATTATAGGGGTTTGGGGTTTCATAGTTTTCTTCTCATGTTTTTTTTTTTATTGTTTCTTGTGACCTGCTGATTAGATATAAAAATTATCATGACAAATATTTTCACTTATCATCGGTGTTATCAATTCTATTTTTGTGTAGTTAGATTATCTGTTCTATTTCCCCGTCTCATCCTTACCCTCACCTTTCTTTTTCTCGTTTTCCTTCCTCTCCTCTCCCCTCTCCCCTCCCCTCTCCCCTCCCCTCTCCCCTCTCCCCTCTCCGTATGTACTCCCTCTCCTCTCACTTCACCTCTCCCATAACCTCGTTCCCCGTCCATTCCTCTCTTGACAGTCCCCTCGTCTACTGCCCCACCTCCTCCCCCCTCCCTTCTATCCCCCAACTCATACCCGGACCTCCTCCTCCTCCTCCTTCCCACATTTCTCCTCCTCCTCCTTCCCACAATTCTCCTCCTTCTCCTTCTTAGATTTCTCCCTTCCTCCTCCCCACTTTTCTCTTCCTCTCCTTCTCCTCCTTCCCACGTCTCTCCTCCTCCTCCTCCTCCTTTCTACTTCTCTCCTCCTCCTCCTCCTCCTTCTCACTTCTCTCCTCCTCCTCCTCCTTTCTACTTCTCTCCTCCTCCTCCTCCTTTCTACTTCTCTCCTCCTCCTCCTCTTCCTTCCCACATTTCTCCTCCTCCTCCTACCCACTTCTCTCCTCCTCCTCCTCCTTCCCACTTCTCTCCTCTTCTGTTCTTCTTTCCCTCTGCTTCCCCCATGTGACCTGCGCGACCCTCACCACTGTATATGGAGTGCTTGCGCAGACGATGTTGTTTGTAATTCATAGTGGCTCCGTGTTTTGTTTTGTTTCAACCTGCTGCTGGCTGACTGTTCAACTTCATGTACTGTATGTCTATCTCTTTGTTTATGTTTATCTATCTCTTTGTTTATGTTTGTTTATCTCTTTGTTTATGTTTATCTATCTAATAACAACCCATTAATAAATATATTTTTTGTTACTAATCTCTTCATTTTATACGTTTATTGGTTTTGCATATTATAATCACGTTAATTTGTTTTTTTCTCATCAAATCGTTAATTGATATGTCTGTAACCATTTACCGACATCCGTAGACATTATCTGGCCCACTTAATCCTTGCATCTCTGACTATGTATATTGTAGGCTTCTGATTCCTTAAAAGTTGGCCATAAAAACATATAAAACAGACTAAACTATAATAAAACAACAAATCATGCTTCAAAATATGGAGGAATTTGTAGACTATGTATGATTCGTAAACAATATCTTGCCCTCGTAATCCCTGACTCCCTAAATCTTCCACACAGACTCAACAGGGAGGAGGAGAGGAGGGGAACGAGTTGTATTGGGGTAGAGAGTGGGGAGGAGACGGGGGGGTTGCAGGTGAGGAGGGGAGGGAAGGGAAGACTGACGGGAAAGACTGGATTGTGGGCCGGGAGAAGAAGGGTTTGCTAGGGAAGAGAGAGGGGAAGGGACGGATGAGGCGGGGGGAGAGGTAGTTGTAGATACTAGGGTAGAGAGGGAGGTTTGAAATAGGGTGAAATGTGGGAAATGAGGGTTTGGTGAGTAGGGTCGGGGCGGGACGGGACGGGGCGGGGCGGGGCTGGGGGCAGAGATTAAACTGGGTAGGCCGGGGCGAGGGAGATAGTCTAGGCTGATTGCCACGGGGCGGGGCGGGGCGGGGCTGTACTGGGATTATAGAATAGAAGATTTGGGGCTGGATTGTGGGGGAAGAATTTTGGGTGGGAAAGAATTGCAAATGAGCCTAGGGGCTGAGTGGGGGAGAATGGGGGCGTGGGGCGGGGCGGGGCGGGGTGGGGCTGGGAGGGAGCCAGGCAGAACACCCCGGGCCTCATCCTGGCAGTTTTCCCCTCGCTGGATTTTTGACTGGGTGTGATTATCATATGTTGGTCGACCCGCTCCCCTCACCTCACCTCACCTCACCTCCCTTCTCTTCTCTTCTCTCCCTCACTCTCTGTTTGTCTGTCTATTTATTAGTCTACTATATCTCTATCGAACTTTAGTGTATTTTCCTATCAATATAATCCGTTTAAGCTCTTTCTATGTACTGTATAATATGTATAACATGTGTGTGTGTGCATGAATAAAGGCATATTCATCGTCAATATTATTATTACCAATAAAACATTCAAATTAATTATAATTTGTATAAAATTAATTATGCGATATGTAAGTTTTCACATCGTTGATATTACTATATTCTTATGTGACTATTTCAAGTTTATGTTTGGCCTTTGATATTTCCACAGCCTATTATAGCAGTTGTTTACACCCAGCTACTTTAATTAGTGCCCTCCCTGCAGCTCCTTGTTACCGCCCGCTCACACACACACACACACACACACACACACACACACACACACACACACACACACACACACACACACACACACACACACACACACACACACACACACACACACACACACACACACACACACACACATATATATACACACACACTGACACACACACTGACACGCACACACACACACACACACACACACACACACACATATATATACACACACACTGACACACACACTGACACACACATACACATACACCACACACACACACACACACAGCCACCCGTCAGCTTTTGTTGTAATCTCTCTTTGAAGCAGCCCCGGGTCCATCCCTGTGCTGCACCGTGCTTAAACCTTATTACCTTACTTTACCTTGCCTTACCTTCATGCCTCTCTCTGTCTTACCCATCTCACCCTCTCCTTTCTGTTTTACACCCCAACACTTCCCTTCAGTCTAGAACAACACTTCTTACTCTATCTCACCCTCACCTTTCTGTTTTACACCCCAACACTTCCCTTCAGTCTAGAACTTCCATCTCTGTCTCATCTAATCCATCTCTCCATGTACTCCATACACTGTCTTATCCTCTCCTTTCTCATTTAACCCCCAACACTTCCCTTAAGTATAGAACTCCTATTTCTGTTTCATCACATCCACTTCACCACTCCTAACTCCGTCTCATCTTCTGCCAATCAATCCCTTCCCACTTTCTTCCACTATTCCCTTCACCACTTCACCACTATTCTATCCCTCGACCAAGTAAATATCTAACATGTTTCTAATGTTTTCAGGAAGATGTGGGTATGTTGCGGCAGATAGAAACGTTTTGACATAAGTAAAAAACTTTTATTTTCATTTGTTGCCACGTAACAATAAAACCATATGTATGGATTATGATAAAAACATACTTATTGATGAAACATTATGAAACATATGTGAACCTGGGCACGTTGGCTGCATCTATATTGTGTCACTGATGCATTTTCGGTGGTTGACCTCCTGCCGATAGTGTAAGATTTCTGTGTTTAATCTAATGGGAGGAAACGATAATGAGTAGTAATATCTATTCTGAAATCTATAATATTTCCATCAATTCTAATGCTTCATAAGGTATATTTGCACAATGAAATATTTTCCAACATGAGACATTGAAAAACGTCTAAACTGTTAAGGATACAAAGTGTTGGGTTGTGTGTGGAGCGTGGCGGTAGGTTGGAGGTGTAGTGTCGGTAACTAGCTCTTGTCACCCGTGTTACGCCCCCTCCCTAACTCGGCTCAAAACACGCCACCACATCCCGCCACACGCTAAACTTAGTTTACCAACAATATTTCTAACTTAATTAACCTCAATCAACCCTAACAGATTAACAAATTCACGAGCATTCTCTCTCTCTCTCTATCTCTATCTCTCTCATATATATAAATATAATATACATACTGTATATATGACAAGGAAACAGAAAGAGATAAGACAGGGAAGGCCAAGGCAGAGACAGGTTTAGTGAGAGTGATACAGTAAAAGAGACAGAAACAGAAAGAGAACAACAGAGAGAAAGATGGACAAAAATAGAGAATAACGGAGAACAGGGTTGTGAAAGGGGCAGAAACAGAGGGATTTAAGACAGGGAGTAAAGAGGAGGCAGAAACAGAGGGAAATGAAGGAGAGAAGCAGAAAGGGGGTAGTAACACAGAGTTGGAAGACAGAGTTGGTAAAGGGGGGAGGTAAAGGGGGCAGAAACAGAGAGCAGTGTAGGACAGGGGGGAGCTGAAGGGGGGAGATGGAGGACAGGGGATGGACACAAAGGCTGGTCTGAGTGTGCCCGGACCGTGACGGAGCACTGCGATGATGGTCTGTGTCCCACCACTCAGCAGCCTCCACCTACCCTACCCTACCCTTACCTAACCTTGTCTGTCTTGCCTTCAACTACCCTTACCTAACCTTGTCTGTCCTGCCTCCACCTACCCTTACCTAACGTTGCCTGTCCTGTCTATTCATCTATTTAAAGTCAGAAAAGTTGTAGAATTGACAAATATAATTGCCACTGGTTGACTAGTGAAACTCGAAACACTCCTACAGCCTGATCTGACTGAGTATTATACATGTTGCCACTTTAGCCGTAAATAGATGCAAAGGGAGAAATAAAATCATCCAAGAGAGACACAATGATATAATGCACACTGCAGACTGGCGACACCCTTGGCTGAGAGGGTTAATCTAACTGGCCTAAACTCGAGTCAGAATACAGTAAGACATAAGCAGGGACGGATAACAGTGGTATTATTGAAACAAAGGGAGGTATTGCACCTTCCTCCACACTTGTTCCACCTGTATTACTGTATGTACCAAAACGTGTGGAAATAGCATAACTTACTTCCCCTTATTAACAAACAGCTGCAGCTTTTATCTGTGAAATGTAGGTAGCTTTTCTCAGCGAACTGATATAGAAAAGAATTTATTGAATATTACACTCCACGACGAAAGGAAAACACAGTAATTTCCCTTTGTTGTAATAATACCATGGTAAGGCTTCAGTCGGTAATTATTGTACTGTGGGCCGCTCCCTCGTTACACACCCTTCTAATTTTGTCGACTCCCTTCCCGACATCAACTGGCGCATCAGTCAATCTCTCTCTCTCTCTCTCTATCTCTCTCTCTCTCTCTCTCTCTCTCTCTCTCTCTCTTTGTTGTTGATTATTCCTCTGTTGATCTACGTAATTATTATTATTATTATTATTATCATTATTATTATTATTATTATTATTATTATTATTGTTATTGTTATTGTTATTGTTATTATTATTATTATTAATATTATTATTATTATTATTATTATTATTATTATATGTGACACATAGCCTATACTGTTCTGTATAGCGGAACTGCATTGACTATAAGTATTAAGTTCCTTAATATGGATTACATAACATTTGGATGTTGTATTTAATTGTAAGTAGAAATGTATGAATTAAAACGTAGACTGAAGAGAGAGTAAAAATATAAGTACTAATGAAAGAGTAGATAGATAGATGGCTGATAAGTATATGAAGAAAAGTGTGGATGGATTGACAGGTGGATTGATAAGTGTGGGTGGACTGATGGATGGATTGAAAAGTGTACAGATGAAAGTATGTGGATGAGAGCTGTGGCTGGGTGAAGGTGTGGATGAGTGGATGAATCTCCGCCTCCTCTTGCATCCAACCGACTCATTGTTGTCTCTAAGTCATTTGATCTGCCCTTGCAAAAATTATCCCTCCCTTCTCCCCTCTCCCTCCCATAATCCCCCCACCCCCCTTGCTTATTCCCCTCCCTCCCTCTTCCTATCATCCCCCCTTCTTATTCCTCTACCTCCCTACTCCTATCATCCCCATCCCCCCTTCTTATCCCTCCCCCTCCCTCCTCCTATCATCCCCCTCCCTCCTCCTATCATCCCCCCCCCCCTTCTGCTTATCCCTCTCCCCCCTGTTTTCCATTGGGCGTTATCTTGTTATTCAATTTCCATCTCACCCTTCCCTTCTACCGCCAACACTCAACGCTGAAAAACTACCAAGACCGCCAACCAACACCAGTATATCTTTCTCTAACTCTCTCTCTCTCTCTCTCTCTCTCTCTCTCTCTCTCTCTCTCTCTCTCTCTCTCTCTCTCTCTCTCTCTCTCTCTCTCTCTCTCTCCTGATTATAATTCTCCCATTCCTTCTCATCACGTCCTTCTCTCTCCTTTCCATCACCACCTCCCATTTCCTTCCTCTCTTGTCTCCCTCCCCCACGACCACCTAAATCCCCACTCCCCCTCCCCCACTACCACCTAAATCCCCACTCCCCCTCCCCCACTACCACCTAAATCCCCACTCCCCCTCCCCCTCCCCCACCGTCCCCAATATTTCCTTTCGTCTGCTCCTCACCGCCTCCGTTCACCAATCAGCTGTGAGACCTTCGTAGTTCCCCCGGCACCTTCCCCAACTGTGTTCTTGTAGGCACCTTGTTTTGGAGGGCTGGTCTGTGTGTGTGTGTGTATTTAGCTGTGCGAGGCTTATTTGTGTGTGTGTATTTAGCTGTGAGAGGGTTTGTGTGTGTGTGTGTGTGTGTGTGTGTGTGTGTGTGTGTGTGTACTTATGTGTTTGTTTGTTCTTGTGCGAGAGTCTGCATTATGGCGATCATCAAAGGAAATTTGCCTTTATAGTCGTAGTTAGAAAAGCTGTTAATCATAATATATTGTTTGTACTTAATTTTGCAGGGTGGTGACGACATAGCCAGTTCATTATTGAGTAACACTTCAAAAACCACACTTATGACGGACTAAAATAAAGGGGAAAATTGGTGTTCTTGATTGTTCTTGGTGTGTGCCGTGTAAGGCTCCGTCTACCATGAGCCTCCTTGTTTTGCCATGTGTGTGCAAAATTTCACCCCTAATTTCGAAATTAATTTCGGTTCCCACTGTATAATCTTATTAAATTTGCATATTAATCAAGGGATTTTAATTAGAGTACACCCATAGTCTAATTTGCATACGGCCAATAATTGAGTTTCTCATTTGCATTTTAAACAAGTTGTTCTAAACTCTGCTTGCCTTTGTTGTTGGCGAATACAATGCAGGAGACCCAAGTCCACCACGTTTCTCTCACCTTTCGTTCATCTTCCGCTCATTCTCAGTCGCTCGCCGCCCTTCCCAGCAGCTGCCCTTGGCTCCTGTTTCCACACCTGTAACCCTTTGCCCTTAGTTCGAGCCCCTTGGTGTGAGATGCTCTTAGTGGAGCTCCCTAGACAGCTCCTAGATGAATCTAGAGCTGCTCCATCCTAAAGACACCACGACGAAACGGAGCAAAGTTGTGGGTGATAGTGGAAGCGTTTCCCTTGATTAGGGTCAGCGGGCGGGGAATACATTACTGTACGTTTGAACATAATGTTTGGGGCCAGCACATGTGAAACTCCAGAAAGGACATCCAACTTCTTGAATTCAATTACGTTTGATATTATCTTCGTAAACTCACACTATTTTAACAGCCACGTTTTCCGTAATTACGATATATCAACTCAAACAACTTTTGCAACACTTTCACACCTTCGCCGAAGAGTTAACACGTCTAAAGCTTAAATGTGCGCGTCTGTGTCGTTATAGATAACATGTAATTGCATGGAATTCAGATGCGGATACGCCGTTGTAACTTGCTGTTTGGAATCTCAATGAGTTGACCAAGTTTGCAGCCTGATTATTAGTTTATACCGCGGAATAGTATTCAATTGTGCCCAAACTCTTCCCCGGCAACCGCTAAAAGATGTTTGGGAGATGAAATGAGAAGACTTAGAATTACTTTACAAGATGATCAGCCAGAGACTTTGTGAGAGAAAAGAGAGAGAGAAGCAGAGAGAGAAAGACAGAAGAGTGAGAGAGAGAGAGAGAGAGAGAGAGAGAGAGAGAGAGGGGGGAAGAGAGGGATATAGAGTAACTTGTGTGTGTATGAGAGAGCGTGAGGTAGAGGGGTGAGAGGGAGAGGAGTCACATGTGTGTGTGTGTGAGGGAGACAGGAAGGAGGGTTGGTGAGAGAGAGAGAGAGAGAGAGAGAGAGAGAGAGAGAGAGGGTGAGATGATTAGTGCAAGTATACTATGTGTGTGTGTTTGTAAGAGAGCGAGTGAGAGAGAGAGTGTAGACTGTAGAGCGAGATGATTGGTGCGTGTTAGTGAGAGAGAGAGTGAGGAACGTGTGAGTGAGAGGTTTGTAGTGCAAGAATAGCGGTATGAGGAGCTTGTACATATGTGTGTGTGTGTGTGTGTGAGAGAGAGAGAGAGAGAGAGAGAGAGAGAGAGAGAGAGAGAGAGAGAGAGAGAGAGAACAGCACTTCGCTCGGGTGACCACTAAACACGAGGCCTTCTCTCCCCCAAGTCCTTCAAACTTAAACTTAATTCCCAGCACCTGTGGTCTGGCAGGCACTGTCACCTCCACCATCACTACTACCACCACTGTCACTGTCACCATCACTGCTACCATCACTATCACTGCCACCATCACTATTACTATCACTGTCACCATCATTATTACCTCCACCATCACTACTATCATCATTGTCACGGTCACGATCACCACCAATTACCTCCACTATCACTGACACTATAACTACTACTACATCTATCCTTATTATTGCCAATTTTACTCCCATTGTAATTACCACCATAATTTCCATTGTAGAGACCATACACAATGATCCCCTTACAACTCAACAACTGTTAATACCATTACTATAGACTTCTCATCAATCTCACCACTATAAGTCTTCAGTACAGCAGAATCACAACATCCACTATAAACACTCTAAACTATCACAACTACTACCACAATAGTTAGGGTAAATATTATCACCACAACTATTACCACTACCACCACCACCACAACCACCACCACTACCAATACCACCATCATCACTACCACCACCACCATTACCACTACCACTACCACTACCACTACCACTACCACTACCACTACCACTACCACTACCACTACCCCCACCACTACCACCACCACTGTCCGCTGTCCACTACCTTGATCATCACCAGAACCGCCTCCATTTCACTGTTTCAGTATCGCCATCACGGTAATGTCAGGCGAAGTGTTGGTGGCTGACTGGTTGGTTGGTGGGTAGTGGTGGTGGTAGTGGTGGTGGTGGTGATGGTGATAGTAATGGTGGTACAGTAGTATTGGTATTGTTGATGGTGATGGTGATGATGGTGGTTATAGTGAGTGGTGATGATGTTGAGATTGGTTGTGTGGTAATATGTGTGTGTGTGTGTGTGTGTTTAGTGATAGTAGTAGTAAACGCTGATGGTGAGAGACATAATGGTATATAGTGATAGTGATGGTAATAGTTGCAGTAATTATAGTGTCGATACAAGCAGTGATAATGATGATAGGGACAGTTTCGTAGATAGTGATGTTTGTATTATGTTGACGATGATGTTGTCGGTGTTAGTAGTAGTAGTAGTAGTAGTAGTAGTAGTAGTAGTAGTAGTAGTAGTAGTAGTAGTAGTAGTAGTAGTAGTAGTAGTAGTAGTAGTAGTAGTAGTAGTAGTAGTAGTAGTAGTAGTAGTAGTAGTAGTAGTAGTAGTAGTAGTAGTAGTAGTAGTAGTAGTAGTAGTAGTGGTTGTAGTTGTATGTAATAAGAAGAGCAGGGAAATGATAGTTAGTGGTGGGTGGGTAAGAGAACAGAACTTGGTGTGCTTGTGGTGGCAGTGGCAGTGGCAGTGGGAGGAGTGTGTGTCGATAGCAGTGGTGGGGGTGACATTGTGGGCAGTCGGGCGGAGAGAGAGAGAGAGAGAGAGAGAGAGAGAGAGAGAGAGAGAGAGAGAGAGAGAGAGAGAGAGAATGAATGAATGATTTTAGGCACCTGTTTATGATAGAAGTAGATTATAACAAACATAGTAATAATGATATGCACGAAACACTAGTCTGTCATCATCATCATCAACACTTAAGAAAAACTAACCGAAGCAAGGATAAAAACCAAACACAAAAACCAGGCAAGCAAACTGGAAAAAAAAAGAACGCACACACGAAGCCAGCAGCGTTCCCAATGAATGAAACGCCCCCCCCCACGCCCCCTACCTCCACTACCCCACCCACCCACACACCCACTCACCCCAGTTCACACAGACGCACACACGCACACGGTTACTACTCCATTGACAAAAACTACAAATATCGTGGAAGTTTTAGCGTGTGCACCAGTGCGGCGCGGCCTACTCCAGCGTGGTCCAGGCTCTCTCTCTCTCTCCTCTCTCTCTCTCTCTCTCTCTCTCTCTCTCTCTCTCTCTCTCTCTCTCTCTCTCTCTCTCTCTCTCTGTCAGACTGTCAATACGACCAATGGAACGGGGCGAACATTAAGCACGAATCAGCTGTTTTGGTAATGACACTTTGCTCAATGATTTAGGAGGGGAATTACTTTAGTCGCGGAGGAGGAGAGAATTTCTTGATGTTCTGCAGTCCGTTGGCATACGATGATGATGATGATGATGATGATTAACGCTATTCATAAGTTAGCTGGAAAGTTGGCCGCGTTTGTTTTCTTTGATGTTGGTGAATTTAATCTACTACAACCAAATTTGTTCGAGCCAAAGGTTTTAAACACAAAGACGAAAGGACAACAGATTACGAAGCGCCACTTGTGATGATATTTGGTGGATGGAGGCGGCCGCTGCTGGTGCCACCTGGTTGCCAGTTGCCGAACCTTCACAGCGCCAGCAGCGTTGGTGAGAAAGGCAGAGCTGTGTCCACTCCTACTAAATATTTATCTTTCATTCACAGCATCACCTTCGTTCACTCACACTCTCTCAATTCCAGGCTTCTACGGATGCCAAACCATTCCATATATTTCACCAGCACTTGATCTTAGCCATCAGAACGCGTAACCAAGGCAGGAGGAACCGAGAGCTGAGTGTTCAGGATGCTCTCACCAAAACTAAACGGGACGATAGCCAATGAAGAATGAGGGTGGGGGACGCCGGTGGTGGTGGTGTCCGGGCGAGCGCTTCAACTTGGCCACATTATACGGCCAGTGGTGTCACGAGCGAGAGAATAAGGGAAATGTTTCGTGCTGGAAATGAACCTCGCTCGCCTCCTGAGCCTCGCCTAAACCATAACGCTACGATGCGGACGCTTTCTGGCTCTCCTCCCCCCCCCTCCCCTTCCCTCACCCTCTCTCTCTCTCTCATCACATCCAACTCTCTTCCTCTTCTCTCCCACTCTCTCTGTCTTCTCTCCCGGTTCACTTTGCTCCCCCTCTCCCCCTCTCTTCTCTCTCAATTCGCTTACCTACTCCCCCCTCGCCATTCTACCTTCTCTTCCTCCTCCCTCACTGTCCACTCTGTCCTCCCTCACATGCCTCTCTCTATCTCCTCCCTTCTGGTCACTTTACTCCCCCAGCACATCATCCCACCCTCTCTTCCTCTTCTCTCCTTCTCTTCCTGTCCACTTCCTACTCATATCCAACCCTCTTCTTCTGCTCTCCACCGTTCTTCTTTCCTCATCTCTTTTTTCTTCACCTCTTCTTTCCTCGCCTCTTCTTTCCTTGTCCATTCCATCCCCCACATCCTTGTCATTCTCTCTTATTCGTAAAGCTCTGAGTCTCGCTACTCATCCACTTGGTATACTTTCCCTCACACTAGTTATTAGTAGACAGACTAGTTAGTTCGGGAAAACCAAACAACCGTGCTTGGACCATTAGATCTATTGCTGTTTGAAGTTTATTCTACATTCCTTTTGCATTCCTTCTCATTTCTCCTCCTCTTCCTCTTCCTCTTTCTCCTTCTCATTCTCTTCCACGGCCGCTGCGGGGAGGATCAGTTGAATTTGTCAGTGAGGGATGCTGTAGTCAGACCGTGCGTAGAATTTCCACCTGGCGACGTAGAGAGAGTGGGATAGCCGCGTGCTGGAGAGGGTGATGATCAAGTGGGATTATTTAGGTATGGAGGCGGCATTACCCAGGTGTTCCGACGTACAGTGAGACACACAAGTTCGTGAAGTAGTGAAACTGTTATAGCTGTGTCATTGTTTGTGGTCACTGGGATGCATTATATAACTTCTAGCAATATGCAAGATGATTCATGGCTTTGGTGACAACGATAATATAAATTATTTAATGACTACATAGACTTTCAAATGCCATATATCTATAGTATTTACACCATCATGGCCAAGCCTTAGTTTTCTACAAAAACGTATGTACAACGTATGTCATATTAAAATCAAATAAAAGAGAATCTTTGCCAATGACCTCAACATTAACATTTTTGCCTCTAGCTGTATGTAAAGGGAGTGTAGTGGACTTGTCCCATCCTCTCTATAGTGTGTTGTGTACTTGTCCTTCCTCGGTATGGTGTGTTCCCGGGGTGTCAACTGTACAGGGGGAGTGGGTCTTGGTGGATGGATGTGAGGACTGTCGTGTATAGGGAGACGTGACCACCTTGTTCAGGCCTAAGCATCATCATCAACACGACAAAGTAGGGTAGTGTTATAACTCTATAGTTGGGTCGTGTTACACATAAGCGTACGATACTCTGCTTCTCTGATTATTAGTTTTTGTGATCATTGCACATCCTCCTTAACTGGGTCACTCACTCACTCTCAGACAAATCAGTGGAGCTCTTCTACTCGTAAATTTTTAACACTTTAAAGTTCCCCTGTCCGATAATCTTGGATTAATAACAATAGAAAATTTAATGTGCATCTACCAAGAAGTACATTAATAATCATTTTCTCAATATATTTTAAAGGTCATGGTCGAATTAATATTCTACTCTTCGTCAATTGCTATTCTGTAGTATATTTAGTGTATAGATTTTTAACCATCCATTTCCAGCTTTATGTGTGCAAATTTTAGGCAATGAAATGATTCAAAATATAAAGAAAAAATTGCCAGATTTTATACTGCAAATTTTAGGGAATAATGTAAGAGAAAGGAAATTTAAAGGGAAACAGTTTGCAGGTTTCAGTATGCAGTTTTTAGATAAGCTAATCAAGGGAAACTGCCTATCTACTTTATTATTTAGGGTCTTTTTTATATATATATTGTCTATCGCTCTCTCAATATCTCTCTGTGTTCGGCGCGGCGGATCAGGTGATTGGTTGCATAAGCAATATCACTGTATTAATGCAAATTTGCCTTACCCATTCGCAAATCATGTGTGTGTGAGTGTGTGTCTGTATACGTGTGTGTGTGTCTGTGTACGTGTGTGTGTGTGTGTGTGTATGTGTATGTGTGTGTGTGTGTACGTAAATGGACGTGTATGTTTGTGTTTGCTTTGTTCATGTGTGTGTGTGTGTGTGGATGATAGAACGAGTGGTTATGAATATAAGTGTCAGTTAAAAAGACGATAGAATGAATGTTGATTAAAATGTGTGTATGGTTGGTCGACAGACAAATATATAGACCTATAATTTATATAGATAGACCTACATATAGGGTAGAGTGTGTAGGGAAGTGAAGAGCGTGCATGTTGGTTGGTGCATAGAGTGCGGTGGAGTGTAGGATGAGGTGCGCAGTTCAGCAATGAGGCGACGTGAGTAGAGTAATTAGTTTAGGCAGAGTGTGAAGTTGGAGTAGTTGGCTGTGTGGAGGGTTTCCTAATACTGGAGGAAAGGTACCGTAGAGAATATATTCTGTACAGTTACATAGACGTGTGGTTGGTTGGTTGGTTGGTTTGTAGTCGAGTAGTAGTGATGACTGAAGAGGTATTGAAGGTCATTGTTAGGTAGAGATTATGTTTATTATTGAACTCGTATTTCTAGTCGATGTGTGACGGTGTTGTATGCTCTCATAAAGGGTCAAATAGGATGTAGAGTAATTTGTTCGGGTATGTGGTGGAATTCTGAGTTAGGTTTTTGTTATTGGGTTCGCTCTGAGGAAACACATGAGTCTATGGGATTAAGAGGTAGTATATTTTTGGTTCCTTGGAGTGCCTTGATTCCTCCAAAGTATATCAGGAAACAGGATCAGAGTAACAAAACTAATGGTGGTCTGTTGCTTTGAATAGTGTGGAGGAATCAGTTGCTCCAGATTCACCAACACTGTACTATCCCTTTTAACAGTCTTTGGTGTTAGCTGTTTACTTTGGAATATGGGTATTAATATTAAGGTAGGATGTATAATGTTTACTTACTAATAAAACATAAGGAAAACCGCACACCTTCTTTGATTTAATACAGGTGCAGAGAGAGAGAGAGAGAGAGAGAGAGAGAGAGAGAGAGAGAGAGAGAGAGAGAGGTGAGGAGGTGGAGTGCGATATGGAGTAATGAAGTGTGAGGGTGTGTAGTGGAAGGGAGTGAAGTAATCAAGAGGAAGGAGAGGAGGCTGGAGTAATGAGGATGGTGCAGCTGTGTGTAGGGAAAAAATGCGTGTGTGTGTGTGTGTGTGTAGGGAACAGTATGTGGAGTTGTAAATGTGGTGTGAACAAGTATGGAACAAGTGTGGAGTGGAGTAATGAGGTGGAGGTGTGTGTGAGTAGTGAGGTGGAGTGGAGTAATGAGGTGGAGGTGTGTGTGAGTAGTGAGGTGGAGTGGTGGGTGTGGAGTGGAGTAATGAGGTGGAGGTGTGTGTGAGTAGTGAGGTGGAGTGGAGTAATGAGGTGGAGGTGTGTGTGAGTAGTGAGGTGGAGTGGTGGGTGTGGAGTGGAGTAATGAGGTGGAGGTGTGTGTGAGTAGTGAGGTGGAGTGGAGTAATGAGGTGGAGGTGTGTGTGAGTAGTGAGGTGGAGTGGTGTGTGTGGAGTGGAGTAATGAGGTGGAGGTGTGTGTGAGTAGTGAGGTGGAGTGGAGTAATGAGGTGGAGGTGTGTGTGAGTAGTGAGGTCGAGTGGTGGGTGTGGAGTGGAGTAATGAGGTGGAGGTGTGTGTGAGTAGTGAGGTGGAGTGGAGTAATGAGGTGGAGGTGTGTGTGAGTAGTGAGGTAGAACTGGGGACTCCTCTCTGACCAGGACTGCTAATTACCACCACTGTATATGCTGACCAGGAGGCAAGATAGTGGAGGAAGCAGTGGTGGTGGTGGTAGTAATGATGGTGGTGATGGTGGTGGTTGGTTGTGGTGGTAGCGATGGTGGTAATGATGGTGGTGGTGATGGTAGTTGTGGTGGTAGTAGTTGTGGTTATAGTAATGATGTTGGTTGTAGTGATAGTAGTAATAGGGGTTGTGGCAATAGTAGTGGTTGTGGTGATGATAGTGGTTGTGTAATTTTGATTTTTCCGTCGCCCAATTTATTAAAAGAATTGGATAATACTAAAGTTTAGCTGTATACATTCTCGTAGTCGTAGTTAGTGCAACAGTATTATGCAAATATATGAAAAGTGTTTATTTGTGGTAGTATTATTAGCATTAATGTTGTTGTTGTGGTTGGTAGTAGTGGTATCAATGAAACACACAATTATTTCGATGACAAATGTGGAGAAGTTTATTATTAGATCTGGTGGTATAATGTTTTGAGGGTATTAGAGTTCTGTTGACAAATTATTCCTTCAAACTATTCCAAGTCAACAGGCCACCATTATATTTGTTATTCTGGTCCTGTTTCTTGACATACATTGGAGGAATCAAGGCACTCTTGTTTACCAAAAGAGCACTATATCCTTAAGAGTGATATATGTTTTGATACAAGCACTGCTAACGATACAATCACTACTGCTGCTGGTGGTTAGTTGATGGAGGCTCACCGGTAGTAGGACTAGCAGTAGTAGTAGTAGTAGTAGTAGTAGTAGTAGTAGTAGTAGTAGTAGTAGTAGTAGTAGTAGTAGTAGTAGTAGTAGTAGTAGTAGTAGTGGTATAGTGATATTGAATGTAATGGTTACCGATATCGATACTAATAGCCGTTGTACACTGCACCTGGAGGGAACAGGAAATAGAGAGTCAAAGTTGAATATTGGTAGGCGATCATGCGCAGAGTATTTATTGGCTGCTGATTATAGGGGCAGGGGCGTGGGAACGTGTGTTGATGGTGGCTAATAGTGGTAGTCAGCGATTGTGGTTAATGGGCTCGGGATATGCGTTTATGATAAGCAGTAGTGGTGGTGGTGGTAGGGAGGGTAGTGGTGGTGGTGGTGGTAGTGGTGGGTTCATTATGTAGATGGTGATGATAGTGATGACGGGAGGAAGCTGCATAGAATAGACGATAATTATGAGTTGTCTGATTGATGGTTTGGTAAAGAGATGGGAATGATAGTGGTTACAGGGAAGGAGGTGGATGCAAAGAGTGATAAGTGTGCGGGGTGGAGGCATAACTAGCAATCTGACCCACATTCACACGTTTGCCTCGAGGAGAGAGAGAGAGAGAGAGAGAGAGAGAGAGAGAGAGAGAGAGAGAGAGAGAGAGAGAGAGAGAGTGAGAGAGAGAGAGTGAGAGGCATTATCTGTAACACCATGTGGCATAAAATCGCAATAATCAGAATTTATGAACAAGAGGATTGATTGAAGGATAGTAACGTAATGTGACACTTGATGAACGATAGTAGTGTATAACAAATAGGATTAGAAGGAAGGAAGGGAAGGGAAGGTCCCACCCAGTGTTTATTCATCCTACAAACTGATAATTTTCCCGATTCTGTGTGACCTTTGCTTCTACAAGTTGAAAATCTTTTTGGTGTTCTTCTTTCTACCTTGAGGAAGCGGTTTATTGTTGTAGGTTAAATGGACGGCTCCAATCACTACCAGGAAACAGATCATTGTAGAGCTTATGTAGAGATTTAAGGAAGTCTGTCTTATCCCACACATTGGAGGATTTATTTACAAAAGAAGGCCCATTTATATAGCATCATCTTAGCTTCGTTACACTTTACGCATTATATTTAGTAGGTACACGAAACGTAATCAATACAGCAGAGAATATAGAACACCAACATTTACATTTAAAGAACTGAATAATCTTTTGTGGACAAACTATATATAAAATCTCTGAAATATAACACATTCATCCCCTTGTCTTAGTTGGAGGGATATAATTTCCTGGTATTATTTGGAGGAGTCGGTAGCCTTCATCGTTTCCCACAACAGATTACTCGCACTGACGGACCTTGTGAGTGTTTCCGACGAGCTAATCAGCCGTGCTTGCGTGAGTCGTGTAATGAAGGGATGATGCAAATTTGCCGTAATAATTATTAATGTTGATAGTTGCTAATTAAAGAACTCACATTAGTTTGGTCAAAATTATAGGTTCCCACACTTCCATGGCTAGTGTTATCTCTCTCTCTCTCTCTCTTCTCTCTTCTCTCTTCTCTCTTCTCTCTTCTCTCTCTCTCTCTCTCTCTCTCTCTCTCTCTCTCTCTCTCTCTATCTATCTATCTATCTATCTATCTATCTATCTATCTATCTATCTATCTATCTATCTATCTATCTATCTATCTATCTATCTATCTATCTATCTATCTATCTCTATCTCTCTATCTATCTATCTCTATCTCTCTATCTATCTATCTCTCTCCCTATCTCTCTCTCTCTCTCTCTCTCTCTCTCTCTCTCTCTCTCTCTCTCTCTCTCTCTCTCTCTCTCTCTCTCTCTCTCTCTCTCTCTCTCTCTCTCTCTCTCTCACACACACATATACGCAAACTTCTTAGGACGCATTTTCTCGCAAATCAGACACGTATAAAATCCCACACTACTCTCCCCTTCCCCCACCACCGCCCAGCCATCCCGAGGACAAAGTTTGCAGCCAGTCCTTATCACCGTGGAGGTCCGTCTGCTGAGCCCCTCCTCTCGTCCCCGCTGATGCTGCCTAACTTCTTTTATGGCACGGTCACAGGGGGTTGAGGAGGGGGGAGGGGGAGGGATAAGAATGATACAGTTGGCGTGCGAGTTATACCGGTGGGCACTAGTGTATTATTATTTCAATCATTTAGCCTGTTTAGTGCAACGTATAGTACCATAATGTTAGTTCTTTGCATCATCCATAGGCTTAGAATTTGATAGATATGCTAAGTGGGTTTGTTATTTTGTATACCAGAATCGTGGATGATGAAATATATAAATAAAAAAACAAAACAATGAATTAAGATGACCTCTGGAATCTCGCTCGCCAACTTTTCCCCGTGACTGTATGAGATAAACACATGTGCTGCTGTACTATATATATAAGGCTACAACTCCCAGACTCGTCGTTCCTTGTATCCTTAGGTCATTGTTTGTAAGATCCCGATGCACAGTGCCGTGGTGTCATTGTATGTATGTATGTATGGGTCGGCAGGTTTATTGTATTGTACCATAATGTCAGCTCTATTTTATATGTTTTGTTTATATGCTTTGTTTATCGTGCTAAAATAACATCTAAGTACGTAAAAGATCATGGGTTTATTTACCTTTGAGCAGTCATTATTATTTATCTTTTTTTAACACAAAAATCTTTGTGTAATGATTTACCTTATGTGACCTTAAAATTGTAGAAAGTTTTGTACACTATGAGAAGGCGAACAGTTGGAAAAAGTGTCAACTATATTATGTATTTCAAGAGGAATCGACAGACATGCTGAACTGGAGAAATATATACAGCTTGTGAGGGAAAGGTAAATTACCCATAAAAGTTCTGCATCACCCACCAATCTCCAAACTCCGAAAATATAAGATGCTTTGAAGCCGGAGCGATATAATCAGTCCATTTACCACTACATTCATATATAGATTCAAGTAAATGCAACTACATAAACGTTCCGTAACAGCATCAAAGCATCCATATTTTCAAAGTCTGTAGGTTTACGGATAACAGAAAACTCTTGTGAGCAACTGTACGTAAACAGCAGCAAACAGATAAGCACTATTTGAGAAGGACTTTAGGAGACGACATTTTGTTGTTGTGTCTTCAAGTCAAGCATCCTGGAAAAGCTGTTGTAGATTGTCGTGAGAAAAGACTGTTGAGAATGATAATGACACACCACAAACAGTAGCCTACTGTATAATTAGGAGGCTTTTAATATTTGGAGTCTTTTTGGTCCTTTTCAGGTAAATAAAAAAAGACTACTCATAATACGTTGACCCTAGACATGGGAATTGGAGGAGAGTATCATAACGTTTTAATGCTAAAGTAAGTAACTTAGAAAATGTTTTAAAGGTTAAGAGCAAATTTTACTCCACCAGATAATTGAACCCCAGGCCAGCAATTGTGAAACAAGGGAGATAGATACCCACTAGAGTCTAGACCAAGAGACGGTGTTTCTTTGCTTCAGTCCTCTGGTTCTTCATACTTACTCAAAGAATGTTCTGAAGATACTGTGTTCGCAGATCATAGTGAAACCGATTGTCGAATGCCAAGCCCGAGTGCACCAACAGAATAATATCAATGTTATAACAAGTAACACAGGGAAGTGGAATAACCAGTATACAACTAACTAACCGAAAGGAAGGAACCAAGGGAAGGAGGAGGAGGAGGAGGAGGAGGAGGAGGAGGAGAGAGAGGCCAGCAGAGGGGGTGACGCCAGTAGAAGTCTTCCTAACGTAGTTCAATATTGGCCGGCTCTAAGGCTACTGACACCCCATTTGTAAGTGGCGACAGGACAGGTCTGGGCGAGAGGTCATAGCCTCACTACCAGCCCCCGGTATGGTTGGGTCATCTAAGGTCGTTTGAGGTCATTTAGAGGAACGTGGGTTATATTTAAAGTGTGTACGGTAAGGAGAAGACGTCTATTGGTTAGCTGTCAGGCCTCTTCCTTCCCTTTCCTTCCTTCTGCTCTCTCTCTCTCTCTCTCTCTCTCTCTCTCTCTCTCTCTCTCTCTAGATGGATATAGAGAGAGAGAGGCAGAGAGACCTGAACGATAGATTATATCTAAAGAGTCTCCAAGATAATATTATAAATGCATCACCCATGTCCCTATGAATATCTATGAATATGAACAATGCGTTGGAACCCCTCCATTTTTATAACCATAAAGTCAAAATTGTGCAAAGTTTGTGCGCACCAGTATTGTTATGGAAAATAATAATAATGATAATGATAATATTATTATTATTATTATTATTATTATTATTATTATTATTATTATTATTATTATTATTATTATTATTATTATTATTATTATTATTATTATTATTATTATTATTATTATTATTATTATTATTATTATTATTATTATTATTATTATTATTATTATTATTATTATTATTTATAGTACTTAGAAATATATTATCATTAATACTGTTGCCGGTAATATATTTTTTTTTATTATTGATGATACTATCATCATTTTTACCAATTTTATCAATTGCGTTTGCGTTTGTCATGATATTTCTCTTAGGTTTCTAATCACGTAATATGCCAAGTCAGTTTGCATTTCATATCATTCAGTATATATATATATTCTGAAATTAAGGAAATGTCATCTTACTCAACCTCCACCACCGTCATGTGACCAAGTAACTTGTTAACATTATCATTATTAGTATTTCCTGCTGATGTCTATAATTAAATTTCAAGTAGTTAAAGGAAATTCCAAGAAATAATTCAAGACAAGTGTAGTGCTTATATATATATATATATATATATATATATATATATATATATATATATATATATATATATATATATATATATATATATATATATATATACACACACACAGTATATATATATATATATCCTGGTAAATTAGGAAATGGTGGAGTTGGTACGTCTGACAGCGGTGCTGAGTAGGTGGCATTGGCCAACTTCTCGTACTTCAATTACCTCCTATCAAGTATTATCATTTCCTGGCAGCTGGTGTGGGCGTCGAGTCTTGGCCACCACGGGTCAGCTTTGGTCCGGCCACACTAACTAGCGTGACCTGATGCGTGGCGACATGGAATAATATTGGTAGTTTGTGTGGAGACGATGTGTTGGGGGGAGAGAGGGGGAATGAAGATGGTAGTGGTGGGGGATGGTTGTGTGGTTGGTAGTGGTCGGTAAGGGGGAGGGTGAAGATGGTGTGTAGTGCGAGAGGTTGGGAGGACAGGAGCAGAGAAGGGAATGTAACTGGGATGAAGATGATGAGGGGAGATATGTGGTGGTGGAATCAAGACTGTGTGTGTGTGTGTGTGTGTGTGTGTGTGTGTGTGTGTGTGTGTGTGTGTGTGTGAAGGGACCAAATAGGGATGGTGTACTAAAGGTGTGAAGCGAGAAAGTGAGGGCGAGTGGTATGAGTATTGATGGTGATGGTGGTGATGGTATGAGGATCGGAATTATCATAGTATGGAGTATGAGATTGAGGTTGGTGGTGGTGGTATTAGTAAGAGGAAAGTGGTGTGAACAGGAGTAAAAAAAAAAAAAAAAAAAAAAAACAGGAGTAGAATAATGGTGTTGGTTTGGTGTGAAAGGAGGAGTAGGGAGCGAATAAGTGTTTAGTGGTTGTGTCTAATAGTGTATTATTTTAATTCTACTTTGACTTGTCGTATAATGAACACAAAATCAGTCTTATGAGTTGACGTCAGGATATGGTATGTTAACAAAACCAACTAACTGAGACAACCAAACGCAGTACATATTGAATACATAATATAGTAAACACAAGGCAGCAGGTGACGACTGACTTAACAGAGTAAAACATAATATGATAGACTCAACATGTCTATTTTCCTGAGACTGAGAATGTTGATAGTGGTGATGGTGTCGGGATGAAGGTGGTGGTGGTGGTGGTTACTGTGATGATGGTGGTGGAGGTGAGGGTCTTGATGTAGGCGACACTAAAGGTGTTTAAGGTATAGTGTAGGTGCCAGATGTGTAGGTGCCAGTGAAGGTACAATAAGGGTGCAGGGTACGTGCAGGTGTATAAGTCTTACGGTGTCTAATTGCATAAAGTTACGTGCTTATATCCTCAGTGGTGCTAGTTAAGATGCAGTTGCAGGTTCTGGTGGCAGTACTTCAGGGGTAAGAAATAGTTATTGGTACAATTGAAGATGCACATACGGTTCTGATAGATGTACTATTCTGAGCAGATGTAAGAGAAACAAGACCTCAGCCACTGCATGTAAACAGGGCAAAGGTGTCAACAAAATCTTTGATTGGTACATGACGGTGATTATCTCTAATAGTAATTTGTTTTGGCTCAACACTATAACCCTCACCAACATTTCACACAAAGAGAAGTAGATAGTTCAGATTTATTTTATTCAATTGTAAAGAGGTTGAGTCAGTATTTCTCCTTCACCTGCTCAGAACTTTACGTAGGTGGTTATGTCAATGCAGGTATTGTAATTATAGCTACATATAAAGTTCAAAGTGGTAGTGCAATTGCAGACGAGAATGATGAATGTGTAGATGGCGATGGTGAAGGTGTAGATGGGAATGGTGAATGTGAAGATGCAATTGTCTTTGTATAAGTGGTGTAGTACCAGGTGCAGGTGAAGACGTAGTTGGAGATGTAGGTAGGTGGCAGGAGTGGTTGGTGCAGGTGCAGGTGGCAGCGGCAACCCTCCAGCGCGGCCTCCCTGCATCTCATCTGGCCCCAAAGTTTGATCTAACAAGCGTCAGCATGGCGACCACCACCCGGAGTTGACCGACTCTCCCAGCCAGCAACATATACCCATAGTTCTATAATTACCGACGGTGCCTGCTGCAGGACCTCATCTCAGTCCTTCCTCTCCTGCCGCCCTCTGTCACCAGTCGGACTGTGATGTCACAGGTATACAACACACAGACTCATGTCTTGGGGTACTTTGTACTGGAGTGAAAATAAGGCAAAATAACTTGTACAGTGCGTACCACTCCAATCTTAATGGGGGCTAAGATTATGTAAGTTAATTGAAAGCTACTGATTCCTATGAACACTGCCACTAAACAGGTTACCAGGAGTGGAGGTAGTCTTACACCAGTCCACAATCCATAAAGCAAGCCAGAACAATCTTACAATGATTCAAGTTAAAACTGTTATCAACGGTGCGGAGCTCTCCCATTTATGGGTTCAGAATTCTAAACACATATAAGAAAAGTAGGGAAGCAGGAGCAATAGAGTTTACTCGGTTGGTGTATAAGTCACTTTGTCCCCAAGGCTTGTGTTAACCTTATACCAAACCGGAAATTATGGACGCACTTATATATACATTGTTTATATCGTGTACAGCATGACGTCTTAACACTGAACATGGTGTTTCTTTATGAAGGTGACCGGCCATCTTGGGGACAAACCATTACCACCATCACTACTACCACAACTACCAACACCATCACAATCAGCCACCACCGGTATTAATTCCACCATCACACACATCACCCCCACCCCCACACATTCACCATTACCACCATCACCCCCACAGCATTCACCATTACCACCACTTTCATTTTCACACATAGCTACCTCATCACCATCACCACCACTTTTTTCACCTTCACATAAAGCCATCATCACACATAGCTACCTCAACACCATCACCACCACTTTTACCACCACCATCACCACTTATACCATCACACAGAACCAACACCATCCAACACCACCACATATTTCCCAGCATCATCATCATCATTAACATAAGCACAAACTAACTTCAGTGACCACACATCTACAACCACCATAAACCTCTTCTACATACAACTCCACACACATTAATTATTCTCGACTTATTGATACGCATGCAAATAATTCATGTGTATAAATCAGAGAACACACATCATACAAACATTAAGTGAGTAAGTAAGTAAGTAAGTACGAGTAAGTGAGGAGGAGGAGGAGGAGGAGGAGGAGGAGGAGGAGGAGGAGGAGGAGGAGGAAGATGAGGAGGAGGAGGAGGAGGAGGAGCAGCAGAAGGAGAAGGAGAAGAAGAAGAGGACCCAACACGACGACGACCACGACAACATACATTACTGGGGAATGTCCTCGGGTCGCTCGTAACTCGTGTTGGGAAGGAGCTCACGGACACACACCTCGCCCTCGCCTCCATAATCCAGACTCTGATGATAATTTATAATCGGATAATTTCCTGTTGGACCTCATTATCCTGTAATTGGTCGTTCAGGGGGACTTCCTCCTCCTCCTCCTCCTCCTCCTCCTCCTTCTTCTCCTCCTCCTCCTCCTCTTCTTCTTCTTCCTCCTGCTCCACTCTGCTGGCTGGGGTTGCGTCGTCCTATGAGTGTGTGTGTGTGTGTGTGTGTGTGTGTGTGTGTTGTGTGTGTGGTGTGTGTGTGTTGTGTGTGTGTGTGTGTGTGTGTGTGTGTGTGTGTGTGTGTGTGTTGTGTGTGTGTGTGTGTGTGTGTGTGTGTGTGTGTGTGTGTGTGTGTTGTGTGTGTTGTGTGTGTGTTGTGTATATTGTGTGTGTGTGTGTGTGTGTTCTCTCCTTCATGATGGTTGTCTCTCACTGTTTCATACTTTCTTTCTGTTTTCAACTCTTTCTGCTTCTTTTTCTATTTACTCGTACTTATTTATCTATCCTCTAAACATACTTTAGTTCTTTGCCTCATATCATCCCTGTTTTTTTTTTAATTTGTCGCTTCCCATATTTTCATTTTTCACTGTCTGTCTTTCTCAGATCATCCAGATGCATTCCTTCCTCGTTCTCCATCGCATCTTCTTCCTTCAACTGTTGCTGTCCTCACTGTTGCTGCTTTATGACGTGTTTCTCTTCCGGCTTCTTCTTATTTTCTCCATTAAGCTTTATGTTTTTGAAGGACTCTATTTCTGCCCAATAAAATAGCATTATTAGGAATAACCCACTTGCCTGCATGATACCATAGAGATAATCTTACGAATTTCTTTGGAGATATGGTATGTTGTAATAGGGTAACGAATAGAGTGATAATTATAGTAATCACCTGGATGCATGTTAATATAATAATGATGTCGTCTGAGACAGGAAGAGAACAGAGCTTGTTGAATGGATTTTAATTACGGTAAGTCAGTTTTATCTAAATATTATTGCAGGTAAGATTATTCTTTCATAAATGTTCTATTGCATTGTAATGGTGAGAGAAGGTTTATATTGAGTAATGTTGAATTTTTATTATTTTTGTAGATACATCAAACAAAGCTGTATATTGTATATAATCAGAGTTGTTTAATACTAATCTATTTTTATTAATTTCAGGTAAGTGTCCTTTGAGTGTTGGGTAACGAGCGTAATTCCTCACAATAATCTGTAAGTACTTAAGCAATTTATCAAGTACAGTACTGTTCAATATATCTATGAGGCAGAATGACTATGTAAGCAAATGGTGGTGCATTCTACCACATCGAATCTATTATTATATATTATATTATGTACTCTTGTATAGTTATATTTACTGTGCTTTTATATAGTAGAAATAGAATGATATTCCATGAGAACTGTCAGAAAAAAAAGCGAAAGAATGAACTCATGTCTTCAAATCCGAAATATTGTCCTTTTATTTGACGTAGGAGGGATTTCGTGTTAAATTGCAAATGGCCTGCGCTGCATAACATTACCTTCAGAAATAAGCAGTAAAGCGTTAATTAAGTACGCCGGTGACACGCCTTCACTAACCTGGCCAGGCTGTATTGCTCCAAACTCTCACATGCTACAGGGAGACACTTCATTTCCTTCAGGTTTCAGTACGTTTCGTCTCGCTTTCTTTTGGTCAACTGTAACTTAATCTCGTGAAACATAATGTGACTTGGCAGATACTTAAGTAAACTGTACTGAACTCTATCTGTCTTTCATTCATCTAACTTAGCCAAGCTTGACTTAAACTCATCTAACCTAACCAAATCTAAGTATGCGTGATCTGATCCCATCTTGACCTGAACAAGATAACATATACCCTACCTTATCAAACCTGACTCGATCTAACTTAAACCTACAGAAATCGGAGCTAACCTAAGATAATAACAACGTAAATAAACTTACGAGACCAAGCTAGCCTTTAACTTAACGTAAGCTAACCTAACCTTGATATAAAAGATGCAGCCTCTCCCAGAAATCGGTGTATAATTCCCTGTACCATTAGAGACTTAGGAATAATGAGGGCTGCACTAATTATATAAAAGATGTTAATTGCAATAATCTCTCCAGTTCCGTGTCATGGGAAAAAGTGAAGTTAATATCGTAGCAGCAGGTCTTAATTGTCTCTGTAATGATCACCTTTTCATCAGGGGGGCCAGTCAAAAGAGGGGGCGAAATAAAATGGCAGCTGATGAAATGGTGGCAGCGCCGTGAGGGAGGAGGAGGAGGAGGAGGAGGAGGAGGAAGAGGAGGAGGAGGAGGAAGAGGAGGAGGAGGAGGAGAGAAGTCGTGATCAGGGAGAAAGATGTGAGAACGCAGGTCGGTAGGGCTTGCTAGACTTGGTTTGCTATAGGGGCCATATTCCTATATAGTCATACTCGAAGGTAATAAATAATAAATGCATCCCAAAGTGTTTACTAAAGAAACTACAGAAATGGGGTAGTTTATCTCAAACTAGTAAATGATAGTCTGGTAGTATCCATATAATTACAATACCATACCCTGAATCAATATAATCCCCAACACGATGATACCTTGACATATTGTAAGGGAACTGAAAAACAGTGAATTCTTACATTGATGAGTAGTTACAGTACATCTTGAAATTGATTTTTGTGTTATATCTTCAGAGTTAGAGAGTGGTCCCTTGCTAAGTATAGAGTGTTTTTGTTTGTCACCTTGTACAGTCGTGGTAAAAAATAATCATCCCTATAGTGGTAACCAACGTAAGAGTTTGACAGCTTCCCTCTGTTTCTTAGCTGATAAACTTTCCTATAAATAGATTAAGACTTAGTATTATCTTTTAATTTACTACAAGCAGCTACGCACTACTTAAAAAAATAACATAATATGCAAACGTAAAACTATTAGACAGTAAATTGTTCGAGATATGTGGATGATTATTATTGACCACGACTGTACTATGGTTGATAAATATAAATGCTTGAGGTTTAATTTTACACATAGCCAAGAATATTTTACTCCTCTGTTGTTGAAATAATATTGATGAAAGTGATAAAGATAATGATAGTGGTGATAATGGTATACTGTTGATAGTGGTAAAGTTATAAAGATAATGATAGTGGTGATAATGGTATACTGTTGATAGTGGTAAAGTGATAAAGATAATGATAGTGGTGATAATGGTATACTGTTGATAGTGGTAAAGTCAGCAATATACAATGACAGTAATGACAGCTGTGATGATGATGATGATTATGATGATCGTAGGTACGCTAATATGGAAGATAATAATGATGATGATGGTAGAGAAAATTATAATATTAACGTCATTTTTTTCTCTCGATATTTCACCTTCCACACTTTAATTTATTTATTATCTTTATTTTTTAATTATGTGTGAGGCTCATATCGTTTCCTCGTGTCGTGTCGTGGCCTCTGCCGTCATATCTTTCCACCAGGTGTCGTTTCATCATTTATTTATTTACATTTACGTCCCACGTGTTTTCTTTATTTTCCCGTATATTGCTCCCCATCTTTATTGGCTCCCTTATATTACATTTTTTTTTTTCCCATCGTATTCTTCTTTCCTCCTCTTCCTCCATTCTCCAGTGTTTAATTAATAGCTATATTTTGTATCTATATAGTACAACCCAACCCAACCCAACCCAACCTGCCATAATTCATCAACCTATGGAAGGGCTTCATGGGTTGTAAAATACTCAAGTTTCGTTCATGAAATTGTGATAATAAGGATAGCATATGTTGACTTCATTATTTGGTCAGACTCAGGCCACCTCCGTCCTCAAAAGCCGTGGATAGAAACGACGGAAAAGCTAGCTGATGACTCTAGAACGGTGGAATAAGGACGAAGGACAGAAGACTATAAGGTGGTACTTGAGATAGACCCTGGAGACGTTGAAGTATCCATGAATAATGCTCAGACCGACGTGGGTTCAATTCCCAGCTCTGTCAGTGGCGTTTCTTTTCCAGTAATTAAGTGCTGTCACATTTTAATCGATTAACTTGACGTTTGATATGCCGGGCTGGTGCATCATTATTTATATCGAGGTACATGGTTTATATATTAAATTATTGGATAGATTTTACTGTACTGCTACGAATAGTCAGGCGTGGTTTTAGTTGTAATAGATTTATGCATCATGGTAAGCTTTTATATCACCGCTGATAATAGTATATATATCAGATTAACAGTCCAATGAAACTCGTACTGCCATAGTGTTTGTAAGCATGTGTGGAATATCTATCTGAAAACATATATTCTTCAAAAATACCGAAACAAGTATATAGTCGTTGTGTCCACTCTTCATATAACTAAACAGATTTTATGTGTGTGTGTGTGTGTGTGTGTGTGTGTGTGTGTGCGTGCGTGTGTGTGTGTGTGCGTGTGTGTGTGTGTGTGTATGTGGTCTTCCTTTCATGATACGTAGTATACACGGCACTGTGCTGCTTCACACCTGGTAGGAGTTTAATACACGTAAAATGGCGCGCGGTTGCCTCAGAGTTTTTTTGCACTTGCTTGTCTGTTGTCACCAAACCAGAACTCACATGTAATGTTTCTCAACTTTCATTTTTGCACGTCTCTTTTCATATTCTATTTAAATTACATCCTGCTTCTTCTTCTCCTTCTATGTTTCATTTATGCATTTCTGACTGAGACCTTCCGGATTTTCATTTCTATAGTGCTTTTTGTCTCGTTTCATTCTGCGACTCGTTTTCTACAACCTCTCCTCATTTTCTTTTGCTTTTTCAAATCTGTTTTTGTATATTTTCTTTCTTTTGCTTTTTTCTTCCTCTCCTGTCTTCCTTGTTATAATTTCCTGTGATTCACACTCACTTTAATTCACACAAACGGTCTCACAATTTCGCATCTTTTACTCACTTTTTTTGTGATTTGCCTGACTCAGTAAATACGACATAGTATCTTTACCTAACACAAAAGACAGATCCACATGCCTTAACTTACACACGACACGACCCTTGTAAACAGAGAGAAATAAAGCCACAAATAATGACAACAATCACACATAAGCACTTGCATTACACAATCACCATTATAGCACGCAAGCCGTCTCAACATGCACTACTCATTGTAACACACACACACACACACACACACACACACACACACACACACACACATTAATACACGGCACCTTTCATACACACACACACACACACACACCACCTTTCACACAAGCCACATAAAAAGCACCCACGCTTCTTTACCGCCATTTAAACTTTTTTTCCGAAAGTTTCGTCTAGATACCGAGTTAAAAAGCGGCACCTGGACACCGTGAATACTAATTATTATAAACAGTTGGAGGTTGTGGTGAAGAGGAGGGAAGGGGAAGGGGAGGGGGCAGCGAGCCAAGGCGGGGTGGGGTGGGGCGGGGCGGGGTGGGGTGGGGTGGGGTAGGATGGGATGGGGTATGGTGAGATAACTTAGGGGTCTCGCATAGCTCCGTTTAGTATATTTGGATATAGTGAATGCATGGGTGTGGAATCTTTGTGCACCCACCCACTCACTCACTCACTCACCCTTCCTGGTCGGCAAGGTACTTCATCAAACCCAACTAATGAGTCTTGGGATAAACTAAATTGTTTACTCAATATGTAGCTTACTGTGGTAAAAGGCTTGTTGTTATGACCCACCTCAATAAAATTGCAATTAATTGTCCACCCATCACAGCAACGATGTTACCAAGTTCTTAACGGAGCAGTACTGTCAAATTCCAAACATCTGGCACCTCTCCCCACCCCATCCACGCCACCTATCAGAAGATATCGAGGTGGAGGTTGAAAATTTAGGCTGAACGAAGTGCTATACAACGCTGAGAAGTTATGTAAACAAACTGTGCCAAGTTAGAGGTTATATCCTACATTATCGTAGAACTTTACTAGGATCGTATATCATCTTACTAGCTAATGTGTTAATGAATCCTTAGACTTATGGCTGCATCTACCCATAGCAAATAATAGCTTAAGATCTGAGGCCATAATAGACTATCAATCAGCCTTTTGATTCAAGCAGTCTCCTTAGTAGATAATAAAAAAAAACGCTTGCAACACTATTATTTCAGAGTGTTGCAACGTTACTTGGCTCACACTCCACCGACGCTTTGAACATAATAATAAACAAGGGATGTTGTAATGAATATTACAGGTGAAAGGAAAAAAATTGCTGGGTGGTTAATCATTTACTTGGAATGCTTGGCTGAAATCATATTCGAGTTTTGGCGTCAGTAATCCTCCTCCCTGTACCTACTGTCGTAATATATGATGCAATGAAGCGAAGTCGAAATGAGAGATAAACAGTTGTCTCCCCATGAAAGTGACTCACCTTGTCTTCTACCAGTGTGAAGGAAGCGGAATGAAAATAATGGGTTAACTATAAGTTATTATGCCTATAGACTTTAATGGGTTTTGGGAAGAAGGGAGCTACATTATTGAGGGAGGCGATGGTCAGCCTTGGCAGAGGTTTGCAGCTGTTTCCGGAGGCACCTTCTAGTTATGAAGTGTGCTTAAAACTTACCTTGGTCTTTATCTCTGTGAATAAGAATTAGCCAGATGTTCGAATCTTGAATGGCTGTCTTGTAATCTAACAGCTGGTATCGGTATTACAACCTCTATAGTACGAAAAAGTACCACAGTGAAGGCAATACTACAATCTTCCTCTCGTAAAAAAAAAAGGTATTGAAAGCAGTTTGCTTTACACTCAGGGTTGGGATTTGATGGGTGGGCCCGAGGGAGGAAGCTTCTACTATACACTCAGTCACAGATGTCATGTTCCCTGCCGCCAGAGGTCATTTTTTATATACTCTGGTGCATAATAGTGGAATAAATAATTACTTTTCACCACCCAAACATGACTCTCGTGGGAACCCTATACAGATTTTTTTTGTGATTCACAGATGAAAACAAACCACAAACCAAGCTCAAAGACTGAATGACTAGCTCTGCTTGTTGACTTTCCCTGTTTTTAGGATAAGGTCGCGGCTCTGCTTATCATAATATTTTAACCCAAATTTCTGTATCATGTCATTATGTTATATTTCGAATTATGTCTTGATGCACGGATTATTTTTGTTATAGTTTTGATGGGGTTAGGTTTAGTGTTCTTTGGGTGTGTATAAAATATTATGTTTATTATTTGGGAAAGTCTGATTTAGAACATTGGTTTGATTTGCCTGTATATTGATTCTATACATCATATAAATGGATTCGTGCTGATCTGTTCTATAATCTAGTTCTTATAACGAAATGAGAGAGAGAGAGAGAGAGAGAGAGAGAGAGAGAGAGAGAGAGAGAGAGAGAGAGAGAGAGAGAGAGAGAGAGAGAGATAATGCTAAAATTGTGAAGGCAGATCGCGGTCGTTGCCTGATGTAATTGTACGATTAATATTCTTAGCGTCCGTACAATAACAAGCAATGAGTTTATGAATTACTTGTAATTTGCCGCACCCGGACAGCTTAGCTAATTGCTTAGGAGCTTGTACACGGAGGAACCGGTGGTGCTCATACATAAATGGAGGGCGAAGAGGGTGTGTCTGTATGGAAGGACAGGGAGGGGCAGGCAAGTTGTCACCCCTAGCATACCCTAGTAGTGAACACCCTCTCCCCCCTCAACACACACACACACACACACACACACACACACACACACACACACACACACACACACACACACACACACACACACACACACACACACACACACACACACACACACACACACACACACACACACACACACACACACACACACACACACACACACACACACACACACACACACACACACAGATGCATACTATACACGTATTGGACACATACGCACAAATTCACATGCATGAATACCCACACTGGCTATACATTTTTATTGATTATAATACACACCATCCCACACATACACATCAGGTATATACTATAGTACCTCTCTCTCTCTCTCTCTCTCTCTCTCTCTCTCTCTCTCTCTCTCTCTCTCTCTCACACACACACACACATACATACACGCACACGGTGGCTTTACTTAATTTAACTAATCAGCCTGGTGGTGTGAATCTTTGAAAAGTGGTGAGAGATGGTTGGAGGCTGAGGTGGAGGGATGGAATGAAAGAGAAGAGGAGAAGTGAGAAGAAAGAAAGGATAGAGGATGAAGAAGGCTCAGGAGGATAGGGAAACACAGGGTAAAAGAAAGGGAAAGAAAAAGAGGATAAACAGAAAAGGAAGCAGGAATGGGAAATACAGCTATAGCTTCTGTGAGTATGACGAGGGAATGGTGGTCACAGAAAAAGAATATAAAAATGAAATTATGGTTTGCATTATACATGGGAAAGGACAGAATTTTCCTCCGTCCCCACCCTACAAATTAAAGAGAGTTAAGCCCCACCCCTCACCCCCCAACATTCAGTCCCCAGCGCTCCCCCTCCCCCAACATGAATATACATACCCTTATCTTGTGAGTTTTTAATGGCTCCGGCCTTGGGAATATCTGAGCTCAGGCGGTATAAAGATTAATTCATTAGTGGCCTCTTCCACCTGATGAGTCAAACCAAGTATAACACTCGTTGGTGGTGGTGGGGTGTGGATGGATGTGGAAGAAGAGGCAGTGGGTGTGGCTGTGGAGAGAGAGAGAGAGAGAGAGAGAGAGAGAGAGAGAGAGAGAGAGAGAGAGTACATGGGAGAGAATGGGAGACTTTCTGGCAGTGAGGGTGGGACGTGTATTTAGGTAAGGTGAGTACAGAGAGAAAGAGAAACGGAGGAGGAGGAGACAAAAGAAGGTGGGGAGAGACTGAAGTTGTAAGACTAGTGGTGGGTCGGTAGCGAACTAGGGAGGCAAAGAGGAAGGAAATGAGAGGAAATGAATTGGTGAAGTTACTGATACAAAAGAAGGGAAAATGTGACTGACCGATTAGTTATATGAATTTGTGAGTTTTGACTAGTTGCCTGAATGACGCTCTGGTTGACTTATCAACTCGCTCCTTTGATGTCTAATTATGCATCTGATTGGTTGAATGTCTAATTATAAATGTAGATTCTTGTATAGATTACTATTAATTTGGCTTGTTCTGTAACTTAATGAATTGCTAAATTGTTTGCTGAAAGGATGGTTGGCTGACTGAGAGGCTGGGTGGTTGGCTGGCTGAGAGGTTGGGTGGTTGGCTGGCTGAGAGGCTGGCTGAGAGGCTGGCTGGCTGGCTGGTTGGCTGGTGGGTGGCTGAGTCAGTGAATAATCCATTGTGGTAGTCTATGATTTGACGTGTGTCGGGCTCATTTGGTAACTGGTTGACCTCCGCCTTGTTGTCGAATTATTTAGTAGTATTAAGGACAATATTCCACAACAACTCGACACGTAGCCTCCCTCAGCTTGCCTCACCTATGCCTCCACTAACATATTATGAGGGATGCCTAAAATGTTGTACGAGAATTAATGATGGAAACTATTGACTCACTGTATAATGAACGTCAGGATCAGATGTTTAATGATACAAAAGCGAATGAGGTACCGGTATGTCCAGTTCTAATAGTCAGGGAAGTTTACAATCAATTTTTTTTATTATTATTATTTGTTTTAATCATGCTCCAGACAGATGGTGGGGATTGTGGTATTTCTTACGGCGGTGGTGGTGGTGGTGGGGAAGGTGATATAGATTGAGATGGTGGTGGTGCTGGTATAGTGCAAGTTAAGATGGTGGTGGTAGTAGTGAAGGCAATGTGGTGGTGGTACAAGTGTCATTCATGCCATGGTTGAGTTTGATCAGTGGGCCAAATTAGACGAGTAAGTAGGCCGGACCCCGCCTGGCTGAGGTGGACCGGAATACATAACTATAGCAGAGGGTTCGCTGCTCTCGGGGTTTGCATTTAGAAAAAGTGATTGTAGGATGAGCCGCCTGTCCTGTGTCCTTCTCTTGTCAGCATCCTTATCCTCTCCTCTTCCCTCCGTCTTTCTGCTTTCTTACATTTTTCTATTCCTTTTTTATTTCTGCTTCTGTCATCCTGCTTTTTCCTTCTGCTATTTTCATTTTGTTTCTCGTGTTTCTCGTCTCTCGTACAAATGCTTTCGTCCTTCTCTTGGTAAATCTTCCTATTCCCTAATTTATATATTTTACATTTATATCCTGATGATCCTTCATGTGACTCATATCCTATAATTTCGATCATTCCAACCATTCTGTCATCCTACAAAGTCCTTAATTTTGTCCTTATGTTTAATGTAATTCTTTGCATATATTCTCCTTTTCTTTTCTCTCTTTGTCCTTCTCTCATTTTAACGCAGTGGCTCACCTTCATATCACTTCACCTTCATCTATCTCACCTTCATATTATCTATCTCACCTTCGTATTATTTGTCTCACAATGACTCCTCGGCCTTACCCTCTCTCATCCCAACTATTCTCATTTAATCTCAGATTTCTATTCACCCTATTAACAGTCGTCCTTCCTTACCCCATACTCCTTCCCAAACTCATAATTCTCCTCAACTCTTTAACTCTATGGATTTCCTCCCACATATAACTTTCGTATATAACTTCTTTATCTCACGTAAAACCCTCTTTGACACACCCCATACCCCTTGTCTCTCTCCATGTATGAATTCCTTACAATCAACCCTTAAAAATATTCCAAACTCATAACCTTCTCCCCAACACTCTAGCACTCTCCCCTCCTTAACACTCTCCTCCTGTGTTTCATGGTTCTCCCCACTCACACCCCTCTTCCTGGTTCGCCCCACTCACTCACGCCCCTCTCATTTCCCTCACATGTATTTTTCTGTTTAGGGGTCGGGTGTAGGGGTTTAGATGGGAGGGAACAGTAGTCTGGCTGCATGGATATGATAAACAGCTTGATAGTTTTGTTGTTATTATCTTTCCTGAGATTCGAATGCCAGGTTGTCAGAAGCAGGCAGGTGATCGAATCGGAGAGTCGACCTCCTTCACCTCTGGCTGGTTAATCTTATTCCTCCAAACTTTGCTACGAAATAACACCTACACTGAAGGGCTTTTCGTTGCAAAGTTTGGAGGAATCAGTAGCCTCCAATTCGCCAACAATATCCTTACTTCCCTTAAATGCTTCTTACTGGACACTCAAGAAATGAACTTATAATTTTGTAAACCCGCTTTCCACTGACTGAGACGATGCCACACCATACATTTTAACCCCGTTATGAAATTATGAAGAACCCTGAGGGGGACTAAATCACTGAAACACAAAATTATCAGAGACGCTGTGAGATAATTTTCCAAGCCTGTATGTATGTTCATTAATGTGTTGCTGTTTGTAATTAAAGTATTTTGTTTGCTAGATAACGATGAGCTTCTTATATTTGTTTTCATCATGATTAGAGTTTACGAATACTGACGTCAGTATAATTATACGACAACAAAAAAACCAATGATTTATCTTTCATTAAATCATTGCATTTCTGATGTACTTGAAACAAAAAAAGGTAATTGCTTTCATTAAAACTGTGCATTTCTGAATTCTGTGCATCTCTCTCTCTGATTTAACACATTTTAGTCCGAAGCAGCAACAGCACCAGCACCAGCAACAGCCCACCTCAAATCCCATATTAACGAAAGCAGTTTACTGATTGCACCACCCTCCTGTAAAAATGAACTCCCCCCCTTCATGTACCCGCTAAAATATACACTTGAATTTGGCAAATAAAACGGTGTTACGGTGTATATAATTGGGAAATAAATCGAGGGAGAATGCACAGCCCCCAACCCAAGCTGATAAATGCATAGACACATACACTCTACACGGAGGAACGAACACACACACACACACACACACATACACACACACACACATACACACACACACACACACACACACACACACATGCACACACATACAGACACACACACACACAACACACACATACACACACACACACACACACACACACACACACACACACACACACACACACACACACACACACACACACACACACACACACACACACACACACACACACACACACACACATACATACTGACACACATACCAAGCCAAATAGAGTAGTGGTGAAGTTAGCTAGAAAGGTGGTTGGTTTGGCACCCTAACACCCTGTATAGTAAATACTTGTGACTACTGTATTTATTTGAGGCGATAATCACTTGGGATGGAAGTTATCACCAGGACTACGTAGATAATCACGAAAGACTAATGTTAAGATAATCACGAAAGACTAATGTTAAGATAATCACGAAAGACTAATGTTAAGATAATCACGAATGACTAAGGTTAAGATAATCACGCAAGATTCTAAGGTTAAGATAATCACGTATAGGGATACATTGATATTAACATCTCGTTCTGTGTTATGACTTCTCTGTTTCTGACGTGACGATAGTAAATATTTTATAGACGAAGGTTATGAATATTACAGCCTGTCTTTTTTTAGCGGCATCCAAATAAACCTTCGGTGATATCTGGAAAGGTTTTAATAATTCAAGAGAGTATCTTACCCCTGTGTTCAAACTGTTGATATTGCATTTTTAATATATCTACAATCAAACTATAAACACATTATATATATGGCTTCTAAATAAGTGTAAGTACGTGTTGTTTAAAGGGTTCCGTTCGCTTCCTCCACTTTTATTTGTCCATGGATGAGCAGAAACACCGACAGGAGAATGAAAAACAACAACAACAACATCAGCAGAAGGAGAATGAAGATCAGCAGAGGTAGAATAAATAGCAGGTTGGTGAAACTCGGGAGGCGTCCGTTGAAAAGCAGATGTAAATATATCAGGCCTGGGGGAGGGGACACGAAAGGAGGCCAGGGGGGACAGATGAACACCAGTCAGGGCCCAGGGAAGAAGGTTTGGGAGTTAGACAGAGAATTTGTAGTAGTAGTAGTAGTAGTAGTAGTAGTAGTGATGGTGATAATAGTAGTAATAGTTGTTGTAGTAGTAGTAGTAGTAGTGATAATAGTACAGTAGTGGTAGTAGTTCAGAAATAGTAGTAGAAACAGAAGCAGTGGTAAGGATAGTTGTAGGAAAATAATATTGTAGTAATAGTAGTAATAGTAGTAGTAGCAGTAGTAGTAGTAGCAGTAGTAGTAGTAGTTAGGACCATACTATTTAGAGTACAAGTAGAGGAAGTAGAGTATAATATGACCTGGTAGTGGAAGTAGTGTCCAGAGAAGGAAGGGCAGGATACATGGGTACTAAAGCAAGGAACACCAACAACAACAACAGTGTGGAGAACGAGAAACAATTGGTGAAACAGCAGACACATCAGTAGCAAGGCAGACACACATTAGACTACCATGAGACACAGTGGTCAAGATAGCAGCAGCAGCAGCAGCAACAGACAGACAGACCAAGCAGGAAAGCAGACGCACTAGACCAGCATGGGAATTAATGAAGAGGAGAAACGGAGCAGCGGACCGAAGAGCAGACCCACTACAGTGCACCAACAGGGGAGTTAATGAACAGGAGACAAACAGCAGATAGAACAGGAGACAAACAGCAGACACAACAGGAGGAGACAAACAGCAGACAGAACAGGAGACAAACAGCAGATAGAACAGGAGACAAACAGCAGACACAACAGGTGACAAACAGCAGACAGAACAGGAGACAAACAGCAGACAGAACAGGAGGAGACAAACAGCAGACAGAACAGGAGACAAACAGCAGACAGAACAGGAGACAAACAGCAGACAGAACAGGAGGAGACAAACAGCAGACAGAACAGGAGACAAACCATAGGAACACCAAAGTCTGAATTATCGCCAACAGGAGGAACGGAACACACTGCTCTGACTTATAACAACGACGACAACAACATTAGAGCAATAACAACGGGAAGAACATGAGACCGAAGAGACATAAAGAAACAATTGAAAGACCAAACGGCAAATGAAACAAGCAGATCAACAGCCGGATCAAGTTGTAGCAGACCAGAACTAAACAGCAGTGACAGAAGAGCAATAGAAGTAGCAGCAGCAACAGCAGTAGACAAGAAACAGCAGCAATAGGACCATCAAATCAACCACATATTAATACTGAAGCAAGACCGAAAGGAGACTCAAACACACAAGAGATCAGACAGACGAACAGACAAATAAATAAACAGACAGCAACAGAAACAGCAGCAACAGCAAGAGCAGCAGTAGGAGTAGGAGGAGCAACAGCAGCAGCAGCAGCAGCAGTGGACAGAGGCCGCCCCTACTTGTCTTGCATGAGGGCGGTGCAGCAATAATTACATGTTGGAGGGACGCCTGATTTATTCCCGTAATTTGGATTGAAATGTATGTGCATTGCTGATAGCCCGGCCGAGCCAGCGCTGAGGCCGGGGGAAGGAGGGGCGGAAAGGGAATGGAGAGGGAGAGAAGAGGTAGGTAGGTAGGTAGGTAGGTAGGTCCGAAGGTAGTAGGTAGGTAGATAGATAGGTAAGTAGTGAAGTAGGTAGAGAGGTAGGTTGGTAGAAAGGGAAGAGAAAAGAGAGGTAAATTGGTAGTTAAGTAGATTTGTATGTGGATAAATATGTATGTATGTTGATAGGTAAGTAGGTAGGAAGAAGGGAGGAGAGCGGTAGGTAGGTGTGGAGGTCAGGAATTGGTAGGTGGATAGGTAGCAGGAAGACTAAGGGGAGGAGAGTGTGAAGATCAGAGATATGTGGGTAGTTAGGCAAGGAAAGGGAGTGAGGGATTTGTGTGTGTGTGAGAGAGAGAGAGAGAGAGAGAGAGAGAGAGAGAGAGGAGAGAGGTGGGTGGGGGAAGAGATAGTTAGGTAGATGGCGAGAAGGAAGAGAGGAGTAAGTGTGAAGGTGGGTGTAAAGATTAGAGATAACCAGGATGGAAGGTGGCCAGAGGGAAGGGGGCAAGTATATAGCATGAAAAAGGGCGTAAAGATTAGGGAAATACAGCATTGTAAATACGTAAACACTAACTAAACATGCAGGTAGGCCGGATGGTATTGTAGGTATGGACAGTGAGCGAGGAAGTCTGAGAGGAGTAGGAATTAAGTGTGAGGGTGGGAATTTGAAGATTAGAAATAAGGAAGGTATGTTAGGACTGGGTAGAGATGGGAAAGATATGGATGGGATGCAAGTATATTTAAAGCAAAGATCATTGTGTATGTGTTAGTAAATATTAGAGGAGGGGTTGGGATGGAGAGAGGGAGGGAGGAGGGAGAGAAGAGTGAGCTAGTCTGAGAGCGAAGATTAGAGATAGATTGTGATATGTACTGCAGGTAGAGAGAGAAGGAGGGATTCAAGTATAATGGAGGCTGTGAATTGAGGGATGTACTGTAGAGAGAGAGATGAGAGAGAGAGAGAGAGAGAGAGAGAGAGAGAGAGAGAGAGAGGAGAGAGAGAGAGGAGAGAGAGAGAAGAGAGAGAGAGAGAGAGAGAGAGAGAGAGAGAAGAAAGTGTGAGGGAGAGGAGTGAGTGTGTGAAGATTAGAGTGGGTTAGCGTGCAAGGGGGAGGAAGGACTATTTAGAGAGTGCGTCGGTGTGAGAGTGTGAATGTGTAGGGAGGGTGAGGAGAATATTGGAAGAGAACTGCTCGGAGGGAGAGCTCGGGGAGGGAGAGAATAAAAGCAATAAGGGAGGGGGGAGGGGGGTAAATTGAGGGAGGGGAGAATACGAAAAAAAGGGGACAGGCGTAGAAGGGGGAAGAAAAGAGAGCTGATAAAGAGAGAAAAATGATCACGAGAGGGAGAGAAATCGAGAGAGAGAAGAGGAGAAAGAGGAGCTGCAGGACGTGGAAATTTCTGCAGTGGAAACTCTTATTTCGCACTAAAGAGAGGGAGAAATATTTTCCAAGAATTATGAAGCCAAGGCGAGGGTTTGATATAGTAAATGGTGAGGGGGAAGCAATGCAAGCAGTCGACAGTAGAAATTTGCTTCAGGTTTAACGTGCATAATAGAAGCCAAGTGATAGTTTTAGTATACAATTTGATGAAGATTTTTTTTTAAAGAGGATCAGTAGTTTTATATGTTATTAATTATATACAGTGTCTTGAATGGAACCTCGTTGAGACTGTTTATATTGGTTTATTACTTGGCTCATATCATCCATGCATTGATGCGAATTCATATTTAGACTTGCCAACTGCACAATAAATTCACACTCGCCCAACGAAGCTCTTTATTTTACTATTTCTAACTCTATTACTCTTTCTATTACTAACATTTATTTCTCAAAATATTAATGATCCTCCACCATTTGTACAGTTTAACATGTCATAGGAAAAGCTTAAAATCAATTTCTTACGATCAATGCAAAGTAACATAATATATGGTTGTAATGTGACAGAGAACGCAAACAAGCTATTGAAAGAAAGATTGCAAGAAAGTTCACACAAAGTTTCATCATTGTCTTTAAGCGTGTTTGTTTGTTTGTTTGTTTGTTTGTTTATGTGGTTTGCAATGCAGTGTCAAAACATGCAGGTATTGGGAGAAGGTTTAAAGAATGCTTATATCTAGTCGGGACGTTTCATTTTCTATCTTTGATGTGGGTTTCGTCATGTTAGATTTGGGCCGCTGGCTTAAGGTTATTTTGGTTACGTAACAGAATGAATGATTCAAGGTTAGGGTATGACAGGCTTAGTGTGTGTTGTATTTGAAGAAGGAGAAGATAAGGAAGGAGGTGTCAAGTATAGGGAATTAATTGATGAGTATTCTGTGTGTGAGAGAGAGAGAGAGAGAGAGAGAGAGATGTGAGGTGGTGACCCTGTGTGTGTGTGTGTGTATTGGGAGAGAAGGCACTATGAAGCGGTGAGCGAAGGGCTTTGTGTAGCTTGAGAGAGAGAGAGAGAGAGAGAGAGAGAGAGAGAGAGAGAGAGAGAGAGAGAGAGAGAGAGAGAGAGAGAGAGAGAGAGAGAGAGAGAGAGAGAACAAGAATAATACACAAAGGAAAAAAAAGAGAAAAAAAACACATACACACAGAAGAAAAAGAAGTAAGTGAAATAGAGAGAAAAACATACAGTTCAAGTAACACACACCGAGTGAAATAGACTTTAACACACACATCCATAATAAACCCCTCATGAGCGTTCCTCCATCACGAAGATTACACATAGTCGTAAATGAGGTCCAACAACTCGGGCATTATATCATTAGAGGTGACTGTGTGTGGCGTTGGTGGTTGTGGGCAGTATCACGCTATTCTATACACACTCTTTATCACACTATTCTTTACACACTCTTCATTCGTTTATTCTGTACACACTCTTTATCACGCTATTCTTTACACACTCTTCATCCAGCTATTCTTTACACATTTTTCATCCAGCTATTCTATATACACTCTTCATTCGTTTATTCTTTACACACTCTTCATCCAGCTATTCTATACACACTCTTCATTCGTTTATTCTTTACACACTCTTCATCCAGCTATTCTTTACACACTCTTCATCCAGCTATTCTTTACACACTCTTCTTCCATTCATTTAGTTTTACTCTTGTTTTAATTAAATTTTAGTCTTCAATCTTTTACTCTTTTTATCTTTAGTTGTCGCTCGTTTACTTACTCTTTTTACCTTTCCTTTTCAATATTGTTTACTTATTTCATTTTAGTCGTCAGTTTTTTTTTACTTTTTTATCTTTTTAGTCTTCAATATTTTACTCTTTTTACTTTTAGTCTTCAATCATTTTTTTTATATTTTTACGTTTTCTCTTCAATCTTTTACTCATCAACTCTTTCGTCATTTATCTGTTACTTTTCTCCTTTGCACTTCAGTCTTTTGTTTTTTTCCCCTTAACTCTTCAATCGTTTACTTTTATCTTCTTTATTTTTTAACACTTAACTCATCAATTTCTAATAAATATTTCCCCATTTTAATATTCATCCTTACACTCTTTTCCCGTTGGATCGTGAGTCGCAAATTGTCCTTCCTTCCCTCCTTCCTTCCTAACTTCCTTCTTTCCCTACTACCTTACTTCCCTACGTCCTTCCTTTCCTCATCCTTCCTTACTTCCCTACTTCCTTCTTGCCCTCATTCCCTACTTCCTTCCTTCCTTGCTTGCTTCCTTACGTTCTTCCTTCCCTCCTTACTCTAGTCAGCATTGGTGCCATTCCCTTGACACATACATACACACAGGATGGGTGGGTCCTCTGGCACTTTCTTATTATAATTATGTACTTCAACGTCTTCATCTCTGTCCCACATTTTTTTTTTTTTTTTGCATAACATCTCTAGTATGTCCTTGTTCGAAACGTCGCCACTTGATAGACGGTCGGTTCCCAGCATAGTATTAAAGTCCAACAATGTTTAATTTCTCGTCACTTGTTAAAGTTTTTGCTTGATGTTCGTGAGTTTTGCATCATCTAAAACTTTTCTACTATCTTTGCTTTTTGCTTTATTATTTGATTATCTTTCTACTTCTTTCTATATACTTTAGTCGTCCCTGTTAGTGGTTAGCGTCTCTCGTTATCTCCTCCTATTTTTATCTTTCTAGCTTTTGAGGTCTCTAACTAATATAATTATACTCTCTCTCTCTCTCTCTCTCTCTCTCTCTCTCTCTCTCTCTCTCTCTCTCTCTCTCTCCGTAGCCTTCCCACCGGTCATGTAATAATGTTAATGACGTCATTGATGGATGAGTCGTCTGTCTCTTTCCCTATAATGTCCCGTCCTTATCCCTGTCTATCCTGTCCTTGTCTCTATAATATATCATACTTACTTTTATATTATCTAGTGTTATTCTAGTCCGTGTATGTGTGTGTGTGTATGTGTGTGTATAAAAGTGATTTTGTACATGTGTATGCGTGTGAGAGCGAATGTACTCGTGTGTGTAAGTGAATGCCTGTCTGTCTGTATGTGAGAGCGATTGCTAGTGGCCTTGTGCGTACGTGCGTGCGATTGCATGTATGTGTGTGTGTATGTGGTTCTGAGGACGACAAAGACTGAATACTTGTGTGTGGTCGATCTGTTCTTATTGATGTGGCTCGGTTTTGGATCTAGATGTGGGCAGGTGTGAACAGAAATAGACCAACTTGTTAGCAGGTGTGAACAGAAATAGACCAACTTGTTAGCAGGTGTGAATAGAAATAGACCAACTTGTTAGCAGGTGTGAACAGAAATAGACCAACTTGTTAGCAGGTGTGAACAGAAATAGACCAACTTGTTAGCAGGTGTGAATAGAGAGAAACCAAATTGTGAACAGGTGTGAACAGAGAGAAACCAAATTATGAGCAGGTGTGGGATAAGGTATGACGTTATTTGACCCAGTGTATTGACAGGTGTGTGTAAAGATGAACCAAGGTGAGGACAGGTGTGTAGGTAAAAGTGTAGACAGGTGTGTACCGTACCAGAGGTGTGTGTGTGTGTGTGTGTGGTTGATTGTGGCCTCTACTGCTGCTGCTGCTGTGATGATATGTAATTTATGTATTAATGCCGCCATGATCCCTCCTGACTGTGAATTACGACGCGACGGACAGACAGACGCGTTGAAAAATGGCCATCAAATGCGCAGTTAATATTAGTCCGTTTGGTCAGTCATGAATTAGAGGGATAACGAAGGCGGTGGCGGAGGAGGCTCAGCGGTGGTGGCAGTGGGAGAGATATTGGAGGGAGAGAGAGAGAGAGAGAAAGAGAGAGAGAGAGAGGGGAGGGGAAGGGGGGGGGCTATGTTTGGTTAGTAAGTGTGTGTATAGGGCTTAAGCTCAAGGCCTTTCAGTCACGGTTGTTTAAGAAATTATTATTTCATTCCGATTTGCCAAAGTGCCTCTGTGATTATCAACATTAATCTATTTACCAGTCACATTTTTCGTCTAAAGAGATAAGTAGTTACCAGGGGCTGTAAGTGTAGTCTGTCCTATTATATTAATTCCTTCATGCCTTACCTCATCGTCACTGATTAGTCCCTGGTAAAATAATTGATGTGGTGATGATATATTGTTTTGTTTCCTGACGTAGATTTATCATTACTGACTACACACAAGGGACACAAGGCAGACGTTCATAAAGAGATTCATTTGCAAGTTCATTGGATATGTGCTTGTCACATCCCTTGCATATAAGCCTGTCATTTACTATGCTTGCCCACGTATTAGGAGTTAACTTAAAGTAGGCACAACAAGCAGATTCTCAAGGACCACCAGGTCTGTTTCTGTTATAAATTCCTTGCAACATCTTTTACTAAGTATCTTGAGATTAATATGTATGAATGGACGATGTGATGTTATTTAAAAGTATATAAGCTTTCGTGATTATAATATATATTAAGTGTTTCGTATCCATATGTATGAGTCTAGGGTGTGATGCGATTATAATGTATATGTGTATACATATGTATGAGAAGGGTGTGATCAGCAGCTTGTTACTCTGGCCAGCCCCCGCCACAAACCAGTTTATCTGAAAATTAATTTCATATCGAATCAGGAGTCAGGTTCCTACGTCCGTCTGGCCATCACTCTGCTCCTTCTCCTCCTCCTTCATCCTTGCCTGCTCCTCCTTGTACACCCACCCTCACCATCAGTTCCTTTCATACATTAACCTCTTCCTGCACCCATCCTTACATTCTTTTCCTTCCTTACTCGTTTTATCCTGTATGGACCCTCTTCTCCTACTCTTTTTCCTACACTTCCTGCACACATTCTTTCCTCATCTCCTCTACGTTTACTCTACTGTATCCACCCTCACCTCCTCCCTTTGCCTCCATCATCATCTGCTCCTGTATCTATCCTCACCTCCTCGTCCTCCTCCTCCCACCCTCACTCCTTCCCCCTCTACCTAGTCCCTCACCAACTCTTTCTACCAGATTCACTTTTATTTCTTCATCCTCCACCTTTACCCTTACTTCTTTAGCCTTAATGCTTCCTTCCATCCTCCGTCCCCATTTATTCAGCATTTTTTATAGTTTTCGTTCGTTCTTATCTTTCTTATCATGTACTTCCCAACTTCCTATTTCATCTGCTCCTCATCCTTCTCTTCTTTTTCCTCCTCATACCCCTCCTGCTTGTAGCTTACGCCCTCACCCACGACGACCCCCTCCCGGCAGCAGGCAAAGGTAGTTCGTGATGGCTTGGACTGGGTTGGTCCGGGCCGGAGAAATCGTGAGCCCCGCTGCAGAAAGAATGAAAACAATCAAAGCAGAGGTCAGGCCCGCCGTCCCTACATGGGGCGGCCGGCAACGTTGATTAATCACATCATCAATTGCGAATTACCTTCAACGTGATTTAAGTACAATATCAGCCGGCGATCGAAATCTTCACTTTGTCACACGTGATTGGATTGTTTCATATTTGGTCGGCCAGAGTTGGTTGGCTAGGGATGGGGTGGGGTCGAACGCATAATTTATGAATGCTATTGAAACGAGAATAATACTACAGCATTACCCATGTGGCCTTAATAACATTTCCCTCTTCATCTAGTTCTCTCTCTCTCTCTCTCTCTCTCTCTCTCTCTCTCTCTCTCTCTCTCTCTCTCTCTCTCTCTCTCTCTCTCTCTCTCTCTCTCTCTCTCTCTCTCTCTCTCTCTCTCTCTTTCTTTCTCTCTCTCTCTTTGTGCGTGCTTGCGTGCGTGCGCGCGCGAGTTTGTACGTGCGTACAAGTGAAGAGGCGTCCGATATTGACCTAAGTGACATTAAAGATGTAAGTTAGTCTTTCAAAACCGATCTGGCAAGGAAAACCTCCACTTTCAGTATTCTGGCGCCTAAATCCCTCACACGCCTTAATAAAAACCCTTTTCATTAGAAAGGAACTCCATGGCAAGGCGTAGGCTAAAATAATTCAATAAAAAATTGCGTAGTGGGACAGAATGCCCAGTGAAATGCATCATATTCACAATTATTCTCCTTTTAAGTCCATGAACTTCTCAGCTCCTCCACCCCTAAGTTCTTACATTCACGACGAATATCTCATCATCTTACCTTGGTGAAAGAAGTCATTTCATGAACTGTCAAATTAAAACAAGTCTGGAAGACCTAACATATCCTATATACTCATAGCAAATCTCCTCCACTCTTTCCCATTCTACACAAGGTCTCTTACTTATCCATTCCTAATCTACGGTTTTTTACATGTTTTGTGTGGTCAAAGTGGGGTAGTCATAAATATGTCATGAATTTGGAAAGTAGTAAACAATCAGAGAGAATAAACACAGATGAGATATTCACTGTAATTACTGCCTTACGTCTACACATTAAAGAGTTCTTGGGAGGCATGCCAAGATTTAATAGAACCCCGCGGACACTCCTGATCAACAATGCATGTGTTCTGTTGGCCACCCAGCCTCACCACCACCACTACCACCACCACCACCATTACCCATCCACCCAGCCATCATCACCCACCCAGCCATCATCACCCAGCCATCATCACCCACCCAGCCATCATCACCACTCACCCAGCCATCACCACCCCACCCAGCCATTGAGTTTCATTACCACTATATACTACCACTGTCACTATCACCACCTACCCCTTCATTACCACTACTATACAACCGCCACCTTAACTACTACAACCACTATTCCACTACTCCCAATACATTATACCTCCCCTCACCACCATCAACACCATCACCATCACCATCACCATAACACCATCACCATCACCATCACCATCGTCCCCCAGTTCCCATTGGTTTCATATTCCTCGCCTTGTTGGTGAGACCAAGATGGGGTAAGATGATTTTGTGCTATAATGAAAATAATGTGATGATGATAAATGAGTGCATCTCTCCCTTCTCCCTGTTTCTTTCTCCCTCTCCCCTTCTCCCTCTTTCCTCCCCCCATCCCTTCTTGTTACAGGTAGAGGGTGAGGCAGTGAGTTTTTAAGAATTAACTCTGGAACGACATCGATAGAAAATCATCTAATGTTAGTCCAAGTAAATCTTGTTTCATAAAAACGTTGACTGGAAACTGACTGCATTTTCTGCTACTCATATATATAATACTTTCAGTCCTGTTCTACAGTTAACATATACAGTGGTAGGATCCTTGTGAGTACCAATACTGACGTTTATATAATCTTGGCAAGTCCACCTGAACACCTCGCAGCGCCTCATTTCCTGCGGGTGGTGGTAGTGGTAGTGGTAGTGGTAGTGGTAGTGGTAGTGGTGAGGAGACGCCCTGCACCACCCACCGAGAACATTATGTAGTAACTAATACCTTGTTTACTAACCCAGGGTTCTAGACGATGCAAAAACAAAAAAGGATGTCCGTCTGCCTGTCTGTCTGTCTGTCTGTCGGCGAGGACCTTATCGCATTAGAGATTCATAGACAGAGAGAGAGAGAGATGGTGGGGAGGGGCTGGCTGTCCGTCCGCTTGGTTTGTTGGTTTGTTGAATCATCATACAAGGTTGGTTTGGCTTCATAGTGTCCTGTTTAACTTTGGTGGCGTGAGGGGGGGGGGGGAATCTTATTATCACACTGCTTTAGCATACAAACACACTAAAAAAAAAAAATCTCTCTATCCCAGACTAACTCGTGCTACAGGGTCTTCCAGATTTAGTAGAGTAATTTTTCTTCTTCTTTAATTCAATTTACAATACAAGGGATGATAATGTTTGGTAATATATTTCCTTTATATTTCTCTCCATGCTGGAAGGAAACGCTCATATTATTGGAAGTTATACTTAAGAATATTTGACCTAAAGTAGATGTATGCTTTCCTCTCAGATAATATAGTTGGACCAACACTAGGCGATTTAGAATGTCACAGAAAGCCTCCGCCATTCAGAGGTTAAAGAAATGTAGTGATACCTTCTTTTTATTGGTCAGTGACAACAGTGAAATGAATGAAGTGGAACGTGAGCGGATTACCATACAACCAATTTTTATATATTTATTTTTCTTATGTTTCATATTTTTCTGATATTGTGAAGGGATACTAAAGCTTGCATATGTAGCAGATATATGTCCAAGGTTCAGCCTGGTATGCATCCAGGCTTCTGCCACACACAAGCCCGAATTTCATAATCTGTATATTATTAGAAGAATTTTAGGTGGCGATATCAACTTACAGTCATTGTAGCATAAGTCTCATAATCAGACCTTTTCTGTATGTATTATGTCTGTCTGTTTGGCTGACTATCTGTCTTATATGTATGTATGACTAATATGTTAGCAAGGTTAACGGAGAAACAGATAAACATGTCCAAAAACTTTTCTTGGTACGACTAGTTGATTATATGAGCTTGGTTTTGTTGGCGAATTATTTGGGGTAATATACGGTAGTAATATTGTCGACTTGGAGGCTACAGATTCCTCCACACAGTAACACAAAGCGGCACATACACTGAGTGAACATGTTTTGTGATACAAATGAAAGACATGCATCGTTGTCACCCTTGCGTCGTTGTCATTGTTGCGTCGCTGTCACCCTTGCGTCGCTGTCACCCTTGCGTCACCGTCACCCTTGCGTCATAGAGGACCGGTCACCTTGGTCTGACACTGAAGCACAGGTTGTCCCTCCACTCGTGCCAACATCCTCACGGGACGATGGCAAAGGGATTGTTTAGTCTCAGTGAAAAAGTTGGGCACATTTTAAGGGATTGATTTTTGTCATGTTAAATAAAATTGAGATAATATTATAGCCTGAGAAAAATGACGCTCTGAACTATAAAAATAGATGTAGTGTCTCTTTTTAACGGTAATTGCTTTTTCCCCAGAACTAATGCAGCGTGTTTGCTTATATGTATTTTTTACCTGTAAGTGTTTATGTAAAAAAGAAAATTAGATCAGGAGGTTTTCGCTCGTATTTTACATCTGACCTATTATAGTTCTTATTGCATCTAAAAAAAATGTGTGTATAATTCTAACTCGGCATTACATTTGTAATGATTAATTCCCAGCTGGATATTAAGAACTTTTTCTCTTAGGATAAATGTGTCTGTAATTCTTATTAATCGTATGCATAAAACGATTATGTAATTTTAATATGTATAGCGCCAGTTCACATTAATTTTCACCCAAGATATTCATAGTTATTATGTCATAGTTCTCTTGGCATCATGAATTTATATACACATGATGCAGAATCGATAGTGTAACGACAAATTGTAGTTTCCTCTGCTGTATCCAGCTGTTCTTTCTGGCATGATAGAAGTACTTTTTACTCCATGTATTACGTCATGAAAAATAACTTAACTGTATCTGAAGTATCTATAATGTAGCTATTGATAATAATTTCCGGCTACTGAGATAAAAAATAATACGATATATGTATTATTAGTAATCAATATGATGACCATTACCATTACATTTCACCCACTGTATGGTTTCGTAATGTGTAACAAAAGTGGGACTCTGGAGGGAAAAGAATTAAGCACAGGTAAATATTTATCGCTGTATAGGCTGCCTCAGGATTACACAAGATGAATCCCTCCACCAGTCTGAAAGAGCTTGGATTCGAACCCATTCTAGGAACGTGATGGTACAGTTAGCGAGGTAAGGTTCAGAAATATTTACTTACATGATCATCCTAGTATGTGTGTGTGTGTGTGCGTGTGTGTGTGTGTGTGTCAATCATACCAAGCTATTTCCAATGGTTTTCTCAGACATGCAGCCTTACACAATTCGTGACTGTCATTATTCTTGTCAAACCAACTAGCGTCAGTGACTATCCATTCTCCACTCCTAATGCATCAATAGCTATTCCTTTCCCCCAACAACCATGCCACGTCAATAACTATTACTTTATTCAATCATACAGCGTCATTGACTATCCTTTCCTATACAGCCAGCCAGCCAGCCATATATACAACCAGCGTTACATTTACCACTTGCATGAACCTTTTAAGCACCCGAGTTAATCTGGCCGTGACAAGTCCATCTTTTATGTAAATCATAGCCTTCCGTACAGACCGCTAAGTGGATGTACATTTGCGCTATTTGCCGACTAACTCAAATTCATGGAGGGCGAAGATGTGCGTGCGTGATGCAGCTGTCTGGTTGTCGATGTGAATAATTCGCTCCCTAGCTTTTTGTATGTGTGGTTTTTTTTTCTCTCTCTCTTTCTCTACTGAAAGTGTTGAGTGATGGAGAAATGATACATTGTGCGATATACAAGGTTTGTCCAGCTAATGTAGTTCAGTAACCAGGAAGCAATTGAAGGGAAAAATATATATCCATCATTCGCTTTTTCACTGAATTTTATGTGTGTATGTAGCCAGAGGTATGTTGCCAGAGGTAACCTTTGTATGTTTTAATAATTATCAGGACTTTTACACCTTTTCCCTTAATTAAGTAAGAGGTGGTTTGGAATTTATATGGTACAACTATATATTTGCTTACCCATTGAATAACACACGGGGAAGGAAGAGAGTTATTTATTGTTTGTCAAAATGCCCCGTAACTTTGTCAAATCGTTGCTATATGTAAACAGGAAGGTGATAAAAAAAGATAAAAAAAATGCTTTATATGCTGTTTGCTTTTAAGTAAATTTTATGGATCCAGTGACAGTGGTGACAGCGTATGCTGTAATTTACAGCAGGTTCTCCTTCCCCATGACCACTCGTTTGTGTTTAGTTAGAAGGAGATAACAGGAATAAAGGAAAGCATATGTAGATCTATCCATCTTTCACTAAGGTTGACGGGTCGAGTGAAGGAGTTACCTTTACTCCCGCATTACCCACCTGGCGTTGTCTGTCAGTTATTCACAGAAACAGTTGCTACTTGAGTGGAATGTGAATTTGCATGAATAACTCCTACTGAATATATTTAACTTGGGTGAAAATTTCGCATTCGAAGAGTCGATAAATTCAAACTCACTTGGAAAGAAAGACTAGGACTGTTCGACGCATCACAGGGGTCTCGCCGCCGACTTGAAACCACAGCTCGAGGTTTGGTAGGCAGGAGGCGACGGACAAAATATTGGATGCGTTTGAGTAGGAACTTGCGACGCTCAACCAACCTTACGATCAAACAACACCGATCAGCCATACGTGCAGACAGACGGATGGACAGATAGACAGAGCCGCATGCATTAACAGCACACACAGTATCACAGACACGTCATCCGTTGCAAGCACGCTGTTATAACCTTTTTGCACGCAGTGGGGAGCCTCTGAATATTAGTAAAAGTGTTCATCGCACACACACACACACACACACACACACACGTGAAAGATAATTAGCAAACACTTCCCACATGGCCGCACACACACGCACTCACACGCATGACTGGTTTCGTGCGGGAGGTGAGGAGAGGGCGAGGAAGGTAAGGTGGGGCTTGGGACGAGGGGCATGGGTGGGTGAGAAAAGAGGGGGAGGGATGGGAGGGATGGCAGAGATGGGTATGTCAAAGGGATAGGGTAGCAGAAATGGGCATGGCAGAGGTGGGGTTGGGTGGAGGGGGACAGGGAATAGCCGAGACAAGCATGTAAGTTTTGGACGAGATCGAGTGTGAAGTGAGTGGAATGCGAGAAAGAGAAGAGAAGAGAGGATGGAGAAAAGGGAAGACAGAGTGGATGAGATGAATGGAGGAACGTGTGTGAAGATTAGAGTATTGGATGGAATAGGGTGGAGGAGTAGATGGAAGTATGGAAATGAAAATTGAGTGAAATGAGGCAGTAATGAAGATGGGAAGTGTAGAAAAGTGGGAGGTGGATGAGGGCACCAGAGCGGCTAATGGGGAAGGGGTATATGGTCAGGGTGAATAGGAATAGACAGGATAATCAGGAGAGGTGAAAAGGGGGCACGCGAGGTGGCTGGTAGATTTGAGAGGGAAAGGATAGATGCAAGGAACAACGAAGAAAACAAAAGTGAAAAGTATAGACGTAATGAAAGGAAAGTGTTAATTGCAGGGTTATATATATTACTGTACATAAAGTAAAAGCAATGTAAAAGGAGCTAACGATAGAAAAAGAAAGGGGAATGCAAGAAACTTTAAATTAAAATATGCTCGCAAGAGACTTATGGATAAACAGATAGGATGTAGTGATAGACGAAATGTGGTAAAAGTATAGATAAACACAGAACGAAAAAGTATGAATAACAAGACAAGTATAGACAATAGTAGAGGATGGAAAATTATGATAAACGGAGGGAAGAGATGGAACGGATAGGCAAGGACGATGCAAAAAAAAAAAAAAAAAAAAAAAAAAGTGAGGTGAAGGGGAACGTCAGAAAAAGGTGAACCATTGGAGAGCTGATAGTGAAGGGATGATGAACGGATAGGCCCAGTGGAGGGAGAAGAAATGAGAGCAAGCGGGATGAAAGGATAGAGTGAGAGAGAGAGAGAGAGAAGAGGGTAAGCGTATTAGAGTGTGGAAGAGCACTGAGTGGAGGCACACCAACCAACCAATGGGTGGAATGATGATGGATGGATGGATGGATGGTGGAAATCATGAGGGATGGATAAATAGATAAGAGTGGACTATTTATATGTATGTATGTATTTATTTATGTATGTATGTATGTATGTATGTATGGTGGAAAGGATAAGGGATGGATAGATAGATAAATGAGTGGTCTATGTATATATGTACATTACAGTATGTATGTATGTATGTATGTATGTATTGTATGTATGCATGTATGGTGGAAAGGATGGGGGATGAATAAATAGATAAATGAGTGGACTATGTATATATGTATGTATGTATGTATGGGTGAGTATCATAAAGGACGAATAAATGGGTGAATGGTTGAATAGATAAATGGATACGTGGATAATTGTACTGATGGATGAGGTGTTGCTTCATTGTGTATTGCTTCTGTATGTAAATATGTTTTAGTCTCAATAAAGTGGACAAGTGTGGATGAATGGAGGTGAAAAAGAAACATATCTATAGTGAATGTGAGTGGATGTGAAATAGATGGTCTGAGAAATATGCCTGGATAGATGAATATAGAATAAAACAATTGTGGATGAGCAAAGAGAGATAGAAGTTAATATAGATGAAGAAGAGAGTTTGATGAGACAGTGGAGGATTGTGGATTGTTATGGAAGAGGAGGTCGTAAGGGACAGAGGGTGTGAAGTGGATGGTGAGGTGGATAGGGATACCTGTAAAGAAAATGAGGGGTGGAGGTGGCGTTTACATAGAGGTGTTGACGGGGGAGTTGAGGTGTGGTGAGGTGTGGGGGAGTGTACAAGGGTAAGGCAGGGAGGGTTGACATAAGGACATGTGTAATAGTGGTAGCAGTAGCGTGGTTTGCGTGCTCACCAACACGTCCTCAGTCCGCCTTCCATTAATACACCTCGACAGTAAGTGAGACTGTGACTTGATAATTAATTCACGACAGTGGTCGCCATGCTACGAGACCGCGTTCTCTCTGTGGCCAGGCCTTTGTTTTCACTCGGTTTATTTCCCTTCCTTCTCTTCCTTTGTACTTTTCAAGTTTTGTCATTTTGTGTGTCCATGTGTTTTCTTTTATTCTAATTTGCTGAGTTGTTTAGTACCTCAGACTCGGGGCTGCAGGTGTCAGTAGCCTGTAACTTTTCCTTATATATATATATATATATATATATATATATATATATATATATATATATATATATATCGTACGTGCATAAGAGTATATGAAAGCAATTCTCTGTCTGTATGTGGAGCAAGTGTAGCCTGTATATAATGTGTATGCAAATGTGTACCTACTGTATATTCAAGTTTAAAAGGCATGAAAGTGAGTAGGCACGTGCGTGTAGGTGTTTGTGTCATTGTATCTTCGCTTTAATCAATCTATCCCTGTAAAGCAGAAGAGGCATATGGTATGGTATGGTATGTATGGATGGATGGATGGTTGGTGGCACGTGGTTGGTTATCCTTGAACACTGAAGATGTCAAGGGTCAGGCACTGCTACAATATATTTTTCCACATGTGTGAGAGCGAATACCTAACATCAAATAGCTCACTGTATGGGGAGGAGGGAAAAAAATGTGTTTCCATACATTTTCATCATTTTTTTTATTCACTGTGAGAGATGACACCAGGAAGCACATAAATACATTACCTATACTGGTTTCCAAACACGCTTTACAAGTTACTTTATCATTGTTGGGTTAATTTACTGAACATTCCCAGGTTCGATTTGTACTTTCCACATGTGGTGTTTATCAAATGCTGTCTTGTGTTTTAACTAATTGTATTCAAACTGTATGGGACATGGTCGTTTCAGCCAGCCTGTAGAAACCATACGAGGTGTCTGAAGGATGAAGGAACAGACGAAAGTACCTAGAGATATAATAAAGAAGATAGAAATAAAAAAAGAGAAAGAGGTGAGGATAGAGGTGACAGGTGAGGGAGTATTGATTAACACATGAGCAAAGGAAGAAAAGAGACAGATGATAGAATGAAGAAAGGAAGACTAGGGAAGTGAATCGCATGGAAGAGGGAGGGAAGGAACTATAGTAGTTAAGACAGGAGCCAGGTAAACGAAAGAAGGAATTAACAAAGGAAGACAATAGTAAGGACGGAGCTACTTAAAGATTCAGGTGAGGTTTGGGTTCCAGCAGGTCCCCGGGAAGCAGTGATTCCTATGCCGTCAGGGAGTGGGCCAGTCTGTCAGCAAGCACATGATAATTAGGCTGGCTCTCATACCTAACTTCTATCTCTCCCTTCCTCCTTCCTTGCTTCATCCCTGGTTCCTGCCATCAGGCCCCTTCCTTTCTCCTTTATTTTTTCCCCCAACCTTCTTACTTTCTTCCTCCTTTTATACCCCGTTTTTTCCCTCATTCCATCCCTAGTTCCTCCCTCCCTTCATCAGACCCCTTCCCTTTTCCTTCTTTTTTCTTCTCTCTTTATCCTTTCTACCTTCATCATCTTCCGTCCCCTTCCCTCCTTCCCTCCCATTTCATTTCCACTCCCTTCCTCCCTCCCTCCTTCCCTTCGTGGCTGTCTGGCCGTGCAGGTGAAGGGGCTGCCCTGTGAGGTAAGTGGGACCTCTGACCCCACACTCGGTTCCACTCACCTCTGCGAATATAGAAAGAGTGAAGGTCTGGTGGGATGACCCTTGGGTGTGACGGTATGGGAGTTGCTGGTATGAGGTCCTTGGTGTGGGGTGAGATGTGATCATGGTGTGGTTTGACGGCGCTGGAAGGGTCGAAAACATTTACAACGGTGAGATGATGACAGGTGATGGTAGTTGAGTGTGGTGAAGGTACGGGAGGTGAGGTTTGGTGAGAATGGTGAGGGGTAAACCAGGGAGGGAGTGACAGTAGATGAGGTGTGACTGTGGGGAAGTAACTATTGGTATGGTGATCATTGCTGTGCAGACTGTGATGTGATGAAGGCAGTGTGTGAAATAAGTGTAACTGAGAGAAAATGTCACGACTGCGAAGTGTGACGCCCCTGAAGTGTAACACGGTCGATTGGATGAAGCGCAAGTGTGTGTGTGTGTATGTGTGTGTGTTTGCGTGTGTGCGTGTTTTGTTTATTATGCATGTGTGTGTGTTTGCGTGTTTGATTCTGTTCTACCGCGTGAGTATATTTGTGTGACGGCGTGTAGTGGGTGGTTGTGGTGATGGTGGTGAGGATGGAGTGTGAAATTGATAGTAGTGTGAGTCTATGAAAGGAGACAGAGTATTAAAAAAAAAAAAGAGAAAAAAAAATATCATGTACTGGTACGATGTTTGTATATGCAATATTCTGTACAGTTATGTATATGTACTTTTATTTTATCACTTTAAATATATTTGTTACTGGATTGGAATCTCAACTTCTTTCATCATAGCACTACCCTTCACACGACGTGGATGGAAAACGAACGTATTTTATATATTTTCTTTCTATTGACGTTGCACATTCGTATTAATTTACAGCCTAACACATGAGGTACAGTAGTACATACAAACAGGACAGCATCGCACAGGAAAGGTCCAATGAGTGAGAAATGAAAATAAAACTACCCACTGTTTAATTATTCGAAGCAGTGCTCAGTTTTCTCGGGTGTCGTGTTATTATTTTCTTCGAGCAATGTGTGCACTTACTATTATGAGTAATGAAACATATATATATACACACACACACACACACACACACACACACACACACACACAGTAACTTTAAGCCTAGTAAAATCCATCCGGCCATCATTTTTTGAGGGTTAACAAGGGTATTTTTTTAAGAGTCCTGTCATCATTAGTAAGTAATTGGCGTGGTGAGGTTCCCTGATGCCCTGACCACACTCCTCTTCCCACCACCTGAATGTTAAGGAACTTGGTGATGTAGTCAGAATATTGGAGGAGAGTGAGTCCTTCAAATATTGCCACAAAACACCACCTGCGTTGAAGTAGCCTGTTTCGTGGCATAGTCAGGAGGAGTCAGAAGCCACCAAGTCAAACACACGAGCACAGGGTTCTTAAGAGGGGATTCTCTTTTTGGCGAACTGGAGCGCCTTAATTCTTCCTAAGTATGCCAGGAAATAGGAAGAGATTAACAAATACAATGGTGGCCCGTTGATTGAAAAGGTTTGGAGGAATCAGTTGCTCCAGATTTACCAACAAGAGAATTTTACCTTAGGAACTTGATGTCGTCGGTGAATTGGGGGCAACTGATTCCTCCAAATATGCCAAGACATCGACTATTGCAGTATAAATATAAGGGATGTGTTGTGTAGCTTAGTTTGGAGGAATCAATAGTCTTGTAACTTGACCATGTTATTTTAGTCGACCTACCACACCAAGTTTTGTGATGTCTTCAGCAAATTGGAGGCTACTGGTTCATCCATAATAATATATAAACAAAAAATACAGACTGATCCAGATTGGTGTTGTTTTGTGATGTAGTTTGGAGGAGTCTGTATAGTTTTCAATATTGATGCATGAAAACTATCGTACTATAATGATTACATGTTTCGTCATCTCCATTCACTTTAATTAACAACTGACTCTTACCTCTCTTACCTCCCCTGACTTCACACTCTCCTTTCACTCTACTTGACCTTGTACTGTCATGTATTGGTGGTAGTGACATTGAACGCTCCTCATCCTTCCTATAACTGTCCACAGAAACACAAACAATCTGAGTAAATGTTCTGTATTGTGGAGTATTGTGGAGAAATTAGCAGCCTCCTAATATTGTAAACAGTGTCTGTGGTACTTCAGTAATGGGGTTAGGTTTAAGTTGGTGAATTGGAGGCTACTGATTCCTGCAAACTATGCCACGAAACTGGTTGTAATGCATAATAACCTCTGCTTTGTGGTATTGATAGTAGGAAACAGATGTCTCCAATTATTCCCCAACATAAACAGTAGACAGACATGCTCTTGTACTGGATGGGTATAAATCTGTCTTAATGAAGCAAGTTAGTGATCCAGGAATGGTTAGCCTCGACCTGGGTTAAAGTGCAGTCAGTCACCCTCACTATGTACAGTTGGAAGATGAGAGAGAGAGAGAGAGAGAGAGAGAGAGAGAGAGAGATGGTAGTATGACCTGGTAGAGATAAAGCTAAAGAGAGCTTGTTTTGACCTGTTAACGTTCATACTTCCTATAAATAATTGGTCATTATAATAAAAATCAGCAGCAATAACTATGTAAAGTACTAGTATTTATCAGATGCTTATACCTTCACATCATCTCTTCCTACACTCATATTTTTTCTCTCCCTGGACTGAGGCGAACTTATGCTACCCACTGTACTCCTTTACGTGTTGAATGCGTAATTGCAAAGGGCCTCTTCGCAAGCTCATCATCTCGAATTTGTATGCGCAGGATTAACATTTAAGTACCGTTGTTGTGTGCCTCATTATTAAGGTACAAGGTGGTGTTTTGAGGGAAGCTGCCCTGGTGGTGTTCACGGCGATAATAACAACCTAGGAAGTGATTAAAAAGTTACTGTACTAAAGGAGGCTTTTTGCATATCATGAAAATTATTATATTCAACAAGAGAAGGGAGGCTACTGAACATGTAGTGAACAAAAAGGTTGATGATGTGCAGGAAAGAATGGATAGTTGAATATAATGAAAAAAATCGTTCAGGAAGAAGCAGATAGATTATCATATATTATATACCTGTAGTAAGCTGCTTTTAATGAAGAAAAATTGTGTAAGAAGAGGCTAGTTCAATCAATATTATGATAAATTTGTTAAGAGGAAAAAGAGTCGGGTTGAATATCAAGACCTATTGATGACAGCAGTAATCACAATATATCTAATACATAATGATAACAGGTCAGTCAATCTCTAAGCCAATGACAAACTCGTATTATTGTGAATCTAATTATTTTCATTCTGCTTGATTCTGGTGATAAATGGCAATACCTGGTAGCCACATTGTAAGGCCACTGATTCCTCCAAGTTATGCCAGGTATTTTGTTTTCTAGCAAAGTTTGGAGGAATCTAAAGCCTTCCATGTTGACCACAAAGACTAGATCCCTTTACTGGATTACAGGTTTATAATAATATGGTTTTCTGTCAGGTCGCCGAGTCATGGGACGATAATAGTGTTTTAAAATTTGGAGGCATCAAATTCATTCAAACTATTCCAAAAAACAGTCTATACCTTAAGAGGATGATATATTTTTGATAGAGTGGAGTGGAGCGCCTTTATTCCTCCAAAGTATGCCAGGAAACAGACCCAGATGTAGAAAAATAATGGTATCCTGTTTGGAGGAATCATGCGCTCCAAATTTACCACCCAAAATTATGTAATTAAGTAACTACATTAGATTTTGGTCTGTTTATTAGCGTAGATTGTAGGGATCGGTAGTTTCTAAAAGTGCCTCAAGTGTATTTATTACCTACCATACCTATACCTTATTCCATATTCCCAGCCTTTACCGTCGTGTGTGGGATGGAGGTGGTGAGTCATGTGTCGGTACAGTTGGGGAAAAAATTATACGTACACTTAAAATGAAGGTTAAGGCGACTTCTGGCAACTCCCTCGGTAGTAAATACGTTGGTTGTAGTTAAATGTAATTAGTATAGAAGTGACTTTTGTATCGATTGCCATGTAAACAGTTTAATAGTTAATAAATGGAGTATCCTCTATCCTTAATGGTCGATATATCATAAGGCTATTTATCTTTTAATATATATTTATACATCTGGGGGAGCTTTCAGATATAACGGTGGCCTTAAGTAGCCTAGAGTGTGTGTGTGTGTGTGTTCGATACATTATTCACCGACTGTACACCGGCGATGAAATACTACGTAAGTTATTGCATAATATATTCACAGGTTCATATTTGGGCCTTATTAGTTTCTTGTCTAGCACGACGTTCCTCAACACTCCATCAGGGTAGAGGGAAAATAACTGGAAATGTGCATGGAGAATGTAATTTGTGAGCTGCAAATCATCCCTCATTCCTCTTTCCTTACAACTTTTTTTTTTTTGCTCATATATTTTTTCCCTCCGTATCCAAGATGGTTTTCTCATTATTTATTCTTTTTAAGTGCACGGCTTCCCATAACAGACAACGACTTTTCACAGACACCTCCTCCTCCTCCTCTTCCTCCTCCACCTCTTCCTCATTATTCCTATCCTACCGTATGCCTTCAGCAGACACCACTCGTCTTTTTATCCACTGCTTTCATCTCTCTCTCTCTCTCTCTCTCTCTCTCTCTCTCTCTCTCTCTCTCTCTCTCTCTCTCTCTCTCTCTCTCTCTCTCTTCTATCCTCGTCCTCCAACACCTCTCCTCCCTTCCTTCCTTCCTTCCCTTCTTTTACTTCTCCCAATCTAAGAAAAGGAAAGGTTTCGTTTTATCACCGGTGCCTGTGGGGTTGGTAAGGGCGCGAGATGCTTTATACGAGCTCCGGTAATCAATATCTCGGCACCGGGCGCAGCAAGAAACACCCGGTATATGCTAATGCACCTTCAATTACGGGTCATTTGCATAGCTAATTATGCCTCTCCAGGTCCACGGTTCGGCCGGCGCTGGGGGTCATGCCGGCTGGGAAAGGAAAACAAGGCAACGTACTAGACGGAGGAATTAGATGATAAACGCAGGGCCAGGTGATAAACAGTGACATAGGCTGTAAAGCAGAATTATGCCTTCGCCTGGCCAGTACGGGTTTGTGTTATTATGCTAAATCGCACTGATACCCGCGGCAGATACTGTCCACCCCGATGCTGTGTTGGACTCGGGCTTCGGGGAGGAGTCTGTGGGGGGGAGGGGGTCTGTGTAGGGAGTGGGGGTTACTAGAGCAGGGTGGAGGGGCAAGTGTAGGGGGTAGGGGGTAGTGGAGGGATGTGGAGAGGCTAGTGTAGGGGGTAGAGGTGACTAGAGCAGGGTGGAGGGGCAAGTGTAGGGGGTAGGGTTGAGTAAAGAGAGGTGGAGAGGCTAGTGTATGGGCTATTATATGGGTAGAGGAGGGTGGAGGGGCGAGTGTAGGGGGTAGGGGTGAATAGAGAAGAGTGGATGGGTCAGTATATGGGTCTCGGGGAGTAGGAAGAATGTAAGAACAATTAGTTGGAAGGAAAATAGGAGTGGAAGTGAAGGGGATGGGAGGGGGACATGAGAGACCTTGAGCTGCAAACCCCCACCCTCACCCTCATCCATGGGCCTGAAATGAGGAGTGTGTGTGTGTGTGTGTTTATATTTGTATGTGTGTGTGTGTTTATATTTGTATGTGTGTGTGTGTGTTTGTGTGTGTGTGTGTTATTCTGGGTAGCTTTGGTTGGCTACTAAAAGAAAAGGTACGGTACTACTTTGTAAGAAATGGATCAGCACGGTGCAGGTCAAGGAAAGGAAAGGGGGGAACATCTAACGTGGGAGAACTAAAGGGAAGCGGGCTACTGATTCCTACAAAACTGTGCCTGGATACAAAACTACAGGTACTCCAGGAAACGAGCAGGGGATCTGTTTTGTAGTATAGTTTGTGGGAATCAGAAGCCTCTACCCCACCCCACGAATTCACCCCCATTTGTGTACTGGAGAGGAAAGAATGATACACAGACGAGAATGATGACAGACGAAAATAATATACCGTAGGTGAAATCTTATATTAACCTTTCCACAGCCATTTTTATTTTTCAGCATAGGTCAGTTGAGGTTAGCATGACGTACAGTAGAGTAGAGGAGATATATAAGATTAAAATACACGTCGTTGATTATTTATTAGTTCAGGTCAGCAATAGATATAATAGCGTGGATAAGATTAATGAAGTTACTAGGGGTCTTTTGGTGATAATGACGTGGGATAGTTTTTTTTTTTTTTTTAGAGAGATGCATAATGCGTCATCGAACCTGCTTGTCATTGCTTGTATTCAGACTTTAATTATATTCCCCTCTTTTTTTTCTGGAGTATCTATTAATTTATTATCACATTCTCACTTTCAGCACGAGTACTGTCCCTCGAACTGCTTATCACTCTCTCTCTCTCTCTCTCTCTCTCTCTCTCTCTCTCTCTCTCTCTCTCTCTCTCTCTCTCTCTCTCTCTCTCTCTCTCTCTCTCTCTCTCCCCTCACTTCCGCGGCCTCTCCCCTGGCCACATCTCTCTCCCTTTCCCTCTGCTTGCCCCCTTCTCTGGCACACTTTATATGTCTATATTAGTAGATATTTATCTCTGTCTCTGGCTCCTATATTACCCTCCGCTGTCTGGCCGCCCTCCGTACCCTAGCCCTCTCTCTCTCCCTCTCTCTCTCCCTCTCTCTCCCTCTCTTCCCTTTCTTTCCCTGGCTCACATTCTCTTGCCATCTTTTAATGTCTCTCTCTCACTCTCTCTCTCTCTATCTATCTCTCTCTCTATCTCTCTCTCTCTCCATAATTCATTTGTTCTCTTGGTAGAAGAAAATACATTGCTTTATGTCTGCTATTTCATTATTTGTTAAATTTTCTCACTTTGATATCTGTGTTTACGCACTTTTAAATATATACATTCCTTTCTTCCAGTATCACTCTGCATCTTTTTCCCTTTTTCTCACTTGATTTAACTTCTATATCTATACTTATATACAGTTAGGCTACACACTACCTAACTCTCTCTCTCTCTCTCTCTCTCTCTCTCTCTCTGCGTGTGCCTATCTATGCTTATTTATCTAGCTGTGCCTCCCTATCTGCCTTGCCCCTTGTTGCATCACACCCCTTACAATAACCTTCTCCCGGCCCTACCTATTAATCTCTTGCCCCCATTCATCTCTCATGGCCTTTATCACCTTCCAACGCTCTAATTCACCCTCTCCTCCTCTCATCCTTCTTCCTACCTTCATTCTCTCTCTCTCTCTCTCTCTCTCTCTCTCTCTCTCTCTCTCTCTCTCTCTCTCTCTCTCTCTCTCTCTCTCAATTCGGCCAACGCTCCTCTCTTCTACTACTGTCCACTCGTCTTTCTTCCCATTTTCTTTTCTCTCTCTCTCTCTCTCTCTCTCTCTCTCTCTCTCTCTCTCTCTCTCTCTCATTTTTTTCATATTTTTCTAACGCTCAATTTATCTATGTATTTATCGGTCTGTGTTTTTCTTTCTTTATATAAACTAAATTCTTAATGTAATATAATTTGACAGCTAATACTCCATGCAACTCTCTCTCTTTCTCTCTCTTACTCTCTCTCTCTCTCTCTCTCTCCCCTCAGTACTACATCTCTTTCTCTTCTCCCATAACTCGGCCAGGTCGCTGATGTAGACTTGCTTTACTCTCTCTCTATCTCCCTTCCAAATGCATATATATATTTTTTTATCTCCAAGTCCGTTTCCTCTCCCATCAAGGTGAATACTTAAACAATTACTATCGTATTTTGGGTGTTTTAATATCGTCATTACTTGTTTTCCAGTTCGGTTTTTCTGTCCGATGCTGTTTTCTATTATTCTTTACTTTGAAGGAAACTTTTTCTACTTTTAATATATTAAGGATATTCACGTATTTGTAATTTTTTTTGTCATTGTTGTGTATAATTCCTGGTTACCTGTTTTGTAACTGAATATATTTTGTAACTTAATATAATGGGAAAGTATCATAATTTTTGTAGCTTCTCATATTTATTTATAGTTCTTAGTACAAAACTCGACCATTTTGACACTACTGTACAGTATATAGATAGAAATACGAGCTACCGTTCTGTCTGTCCACACACTAAAAGTTTTGTATAGATTAGGAGCGATTTTTACAACACTCTTCGTCTATGAATGAAGTTGTTTTTCGTTTCTTTATGGACCTTGACTTCTCCGTTCCTGCAGAGATTAACTTTTTTTTAATTCTCTCTCTATCTCTATCTCTCTCTCTCTCATTTATATAATTTCGTTTTACAAATCTCTGGGGAAGGTTTATGTCATGAAATTAATATGTTTTACCTCAAAGTAATTAACGTGTTTATACTTTTAATTGGTGTACGTGTCATCGCCCTCTCTCATCATATTTTTGTTCTCTTCATTTTTCTTCTCTTCATTCTCATGCTCTACTTCTCTTGTCTCTCTTTTCTTCCTGTTCTGTTTCTCCTTTGGAACTTAATTTCTTCATTTTATATATATTTATCTTTTTTCTACTCCCCTTCCTTCCTTCCTTCATTTATATATTCATATTTGTATTCATTCTTGCATTCTTATATACCTCCTTCCTTCCTTCCTTCCTACTTTCGTTTCTTCGTTCCTTCCTCATTCATTCTTTCCTTACTATCTTCCTTCATTCGTTCCTCCTTTTTTCTCCTCCTTTCCGTCCTTCCATCCTATCTTCCTTCTTTCATTCAAAACTCTTTTCCTCATTTTTTCCCTCCTTTTCTTCCTTCCATCCTATCTTCCTTCATTCTTTCCTTCATTCTTTCCTCCTTTCCTCATCTTATTCTACCTTCCATCCTATTGTCCTTGCTGTCTTCCTTCATTTTTTCTCCTTATTTTCCTCCTTATTTTCCTCTTCTTTCCTCCTTCTTTTCCTCCTTCTTTTCCTCCTTATTTTCCTCCTTATTTTCCTCCTTATTTTCCTCCTCCTTTTCCTCTCCTTTTCCTCCTTCTTTTCCTCTTCCTTTACCTCCTCCTTTTCTTCCTTCCTGCCTCATGGTCGTAATAATGACTAGCGTCGTCCCCTTTGTTTTTTCTACACCATCAGTAGTATCTCCAATATCAATTCCATCACCTCAGAACTCAATATTGCCATCACTGTCATGGCGTGTGGGTAAACCTCTTCATCACCAACTCATCCACGCCCACCAACACAACAACCACCACCATCACCATAACCAACACCATTTTTTTTTATACATATATATTTTAAGTTTTTTATTTTTTATTTTTTTAAACCATTTTTTTTTTTTTTTTTTTCTGAACACTGAATACACTGCTTTAGGATTATTGAGTCTTGAACTGAACTTTGGCAAAATAGAGCTCATGGTGTATAGGCTTATTTACATGTCACCATAACTATATAATGTGAGAAATTATTCACGTTGAAAAGAGAGAGAGAGAGAGAGAGAGAGAGAGAGAGAGAGAGAGAGAGAGAGAGAGAGAGAGAGAGAGAGAGAGAGAAAGAGAGAGAGAGAGAGAGAGAGAGAGAGAGAGAGAGAGAGAGAGATGCACAAATAACACAATAGTCAGACAGCGATATTGTTTTCAATCACTGTTCTCTTCTTTACCTTCTGCCTCCTCCCCCTCTTCCCCCTCCTTCTCCCCTTCCTTGTCTTGTGTTTCTTCTTACATTCCATTCCTTCTGCAACGAGTTCTTCCTCCTTTTGTTATCTCTCACTCTCATATAAATATTCATATTCTTCTTATTTCCTGATTCGGTTTTTATTTATTCATATTTTTTGTTTTGCATTTTTTTACCTATCAATCCTCCTATACCTAGATTTCCTAACTTTTTCTATTGTATTTTTAGATAAATCTACCCTGCCTTCAATATTTCTTTCTTCCAAAATCTCAGATCCATCAAAATTTCCTTGTTCCTCCTGTACCTCCTTATGCATGTTCTCTTAGTTCCATATAATCATCAGAGTTATACCCTTACTTAGCTCCTCCCAGTCCCTCCTGTTCTTCCCTTCTCCTCGTACTCCCAATCAACCTCTTCTTCATTCTCCTCCCGCTATAGTCCTTCACCTCTCCTGACCCGCCTCCTGTTCATCCTTGTCCTTTCCATCCTCCTTCTAGTCCTCTCGATTAGCCATTCTCCTCCTGTTCATCCTTGTCCTTTTCATCCTCTTTCTTGTCCTCCTTGTGTAGCCATCCTCCTGTTCACTCTTGTCTTCTCCATCTTCTTTCTAGTCCTCCTTGTGTAGCCATCCTCCTTCAGTTCATCCTTATCCTCTCTATCCTCCTCCTATATTCCTCCTCGTGTAGCCATCCTCTTCCTCTACGGGACTAATTTGGTCCTTACCGCACACGCTGCCTCCCGCCCGCACCAATTGAAAGTTGCCTTGGTAATTTATGATTGCAATAATCTAGTGCAACATTAATCAAAATGACAGCAATTAATATACGCCGTGATCATGCATATTTTTCAGTCTGATGGACGCTGTCCCGGCGGCCCTCGCGGCCACCTTCCTTCAGCGTCTCCGAGTTCATGCGTCCTGGCTTCTCTTGCCTCGTTCGTTCTTTTGTTTACTTCTGGCTACTGCTGTTGCTGCCCCAGCTTACACATCACTGCACATATCTGTATACCTACTTTTTCTTCTTCTTCTCCTTGCTTCTCATTCTCCTTGCTTCTCCTCTTTAATATCATCCATTTTCATTAATCTACATTTACTTCTCATCCAACTCATAATCCAAATTCCTCAATTTCCTCCTATAGTTCACTGTCCCTTCCTCTTTGTCTCCTCCTTCTATATTCTTACCTATACTGTTTCTCCCTCCCCTCGGCTTCACACTTCTCTTCCAATCACCGTTCACCTGTTCCTTGTCTCTACCTGGTGTGGAATCATTAGTCCCAGTACTGCGTTTTTATAACTCCCTCAGTCCTTACAAGGTGATGGTGGTGTCTTCCTCTTGGTCCAGGTGAGAAGTCTGTCATGTACCTCAGCCTCATTAGCCCTACCATCATTACCTTTCAAAACCCAATGCAAGAAAGGACTGTGTTATATTATGTGTGTGGATGTCTTTGTGTGTGTGTGTGTGTATGTGTGTGTGTGTGTGTGTGTGTGTGTGTGTGTGTGTGTGTGTTTGTGTTCCATCGTTCATTTGTGTGCCAGTGCTTGCATTTATGTGTGTGCTTGGTATCAGCTGGAATATACTTTTTTTTTCTTTTTTTTGTGTTTTTTTTTCAATCAATTTTACCTAAAGCTTTATCTAAACGCTCAGCAGGTGGTACATCGGCCACCAGTGTTTTGGGTTGTGGATACAATGATTGAAAAAAATAGAAGGATCTGTTAACAGTGGTACGATGCTTATGTGAATGAGCAATGCACCTCCTCTTTTCTTATAGCAAAGTTCAAGTGGTTCGGAAGTAAGCTGTTTTTATTGTACTTAACATGTTGTCTGCTTACAGTTCAACGTGTGTTTGTAGTTAAGTATGCAACACCAGATTAAAATAGAAAGAGGACTGCTTGTTTTAATTCCACTCACTTGTTTTGATGTGTGGGAGAAAAATAATAATAATAATAATAATAATAATGGCTCGTGAATCTACCCCCAATCTCTTATTTCGGCTGTACCTCCCCTTCACCTCGTATGGTTTGATAGATAATAGCAAATCATATTCTGCTCATGTGTTTGTTGTCGAGGAATGCAAAGTAAGCAATTTAATGGGTGACGTATTTGTGTGGGTTAGCAACTTAGCTCCTCCCATCACACCTGAAGACCTTGGAGAGCTGTGGGAGGGGAGGGGGAGGGGGGCAGGGGTTGGTGGTGTAATGGAGAGAATGGGAGGTGGGGAGATAATTGGGGATTGAGAAGGAATGGCGTGAATATAAATGGGAACTAGAAAACTTGAGGAATTAATGTATTACAGACAGGTGTGGGGTGATTGATGGTGGAGAGAAATACGACTGAAGGAAAAGCAGGTAAATGTCATACAAGCAGGAAAGATGTCAAAGTAGAAATGTGTGGAAAGATATAATTAGTGAACACATAAAATTATACTGATGGAATGACGAGACGTTAATGATACAGTAAAACATCAGAGGTGAAACGTAAAAGAGGAACAAACAAATTGGAAAGACAGTGGTAGGACCATTTATGTGGTGAGGTGTCACATGTTTAGATAATGCTGTAGATTGTAGATGTGGGAAAGGACCATATTACCTTCATCATCATTCGTTAACTATACTTTTTTTTTTTTTTATTTGGTCATCTGATCCACTTTAGAGTAATGCCGAAGGTGATGGTGGTATAGTTATTTAGTGTTTGTTGAAGTGTGTCATAATTCAATCCTCTCATTTATATAACATTCTTCTTTACGTCTTTCTTTATCTTTTATTGATATTTTTCTTGCCCCTGTAAACATGCCATAAGAAACTACTTACGAATTCACTGTTATCCTGTGTAATGGTGTACAAGTATGACGTGTCTTTCTTCAGTTTTTAGTGTTTATCATAAATATCTTTCGAGAAAATTACACCTTGTTGCATGTTGTATCAGAGAGCATAATGCGAGCCGCTGCATTCCAGTTATACATAATTATTAGCGTGGTAGACTGGTGGAATTTGAGGTTGAAAATGCTCGCTTCTTTCTCGACTATTGGCCGGGATTTACTCATACACTAAAATATATACAACATACATACACAACATATAAGACCTCTATACTTTACACGTGATGAAAAGAAAAAAATGAAAAAAAGGCTTAAATGATTGTCACTCTCAAATTGCAGGGGGGGGAGGAGAAAAGGGGGGATTCAGTGACATTTTTGCAACCCCCCCCCCCTCTCCCACCTTTCCTTCGACTCGATCTGAATAAAAAAAAAAAAAATAATAATAATAATAACTTATTCTGGTCGTACTCCCTCTTCTGCCCTTATTACTAATTATCATAAGTTATCACGTAATTACATCTATGCTGTATATGGAGGAAAGAATGGGTGGGAAGAAATAACAGGGGTCACTTGGAGAGAGAGAGAGAGAGAGAGAGAGAGAGAGAGAGAGAGAGAGAGAGAGAGAGAGAGTTAGAGAGAGAGAGAAGACATCACACAACCTAACAACACAAGAACACCCTCACTACCACCACCACCACCACTACTACTCCGACGAAGCCAAACACACGCACACACACACACACACACACACACACACACACACACACACACACACACACACACACACACACACACACACACACACACACACACACAGACCAGGATCCAGGGCAGGGATTCGAACGAGGGAGCGGCCAACCATTTCGCATAATTACAGAGGTCTATGGTTGTTTATCTGCTATTGATATTGAACACACACTGTAGCATTTTGATTATATATTTCGGGGCGCTGCATAATATTTTAGGCATGACTCCCAAATTGGTATCTGTGGGCTTGGAGATGTATGGGCCGGCAGCAACATACGTACATACATACATACACTCACTCTTCTGTACTCTCCTCATATTCCTCATCCTCATCCCTCTCCCCATCCTCCCTCTCCCCATCCCCTTCATCCCTCTCCACCTCCCCTTTCTCCCTCTCCCCCTTCCTCCTCCTCCTCCTCCTCCTCCTCCTCCTCCTCCTCCTCCTCCTCTTCCTCCTCCTCTTCCTCCTCCTCCTCCTCCTCCTCCTCCTCCTCCTCCTCCTCCTCCTCCTCCTCCTCCTCCTCCTCCTCCTCCTCCTCCTCCTCCTCCTTCTTCTTCGTCCTTCACTAACCCAACCCATCCTAATCCATTTGGTCTCTCTGGTTCCTCGTGTTGTGATTTATTTCTCTTCCTCTTCTTTATCCAACCTTCTCATAATTATTCTTCGTTTTCGCGTCTGCCTCCTTATCATCTAATTTTTTTTTATTTATTTCCTATCTCTTCCTGACTATCCTCTGCTGCTGCTTAGTTATTATTATTATTATGATTATTATTCTTTTGTCTCTGCTTCCAACTCTTCTGACCCTCATTATATTTGCTTCAGCTACTTAATTCCTCGTGTCTTAGCATTTTTATTATATTATTACCCTTTGCCCTCTTCACCTTCCCTCCCTCCTATTTATCATCACCAACAACAACAACACCATCATCATCATCTCACCAACTCTTTTTATTCCCCCTCTTCAGCCACCACCTTCTTCTCCTATCTATCATCTTCTTCCTCTTCCTGCAGCAGGCGCAGAAGGGGCAGCCACCCAGTAAGTCCGATTCCCACCGATAGCCCTCCGTCCATGCGGCTCTAATGACGTGTAGAACAGCAGGAGTAACAGCAGCGGCAGCACGACCCTCCCTGCCACCGTCATTGGGAGTCAAGTCGAGCCCGCTGTCCTGAATGGATAATGCCCATTAGATATCTTCCCAGCGTCAGCCGATTTATAAATACGTAGAAAAAAAATGTGGAATCCTAATAGGGTTTGGGGTGATCTTAATGCTATGAATATATTAGTGATATATGCATTAATTTGCTTCTCGTGTTCGTCTCACTTTTATCTGGTGTGATTACCCCGCTGGTTCTTAACGTGTGTAGGGTGTGTGAAGGTGTGCATGTCTGTGTGTTTGTTTACATCGTCTGCGGGCCAGCTTCACGCCTCATGCTTTTCTTCCTGGTATAAAAAAAAAAAAACTTTGCTCTCGTCAGAAGAATTTGCACTTTAATTATATAAATACATTATCTATTATTTATTCTGTACTAGAGTGGTATTTTTTCATCGTAGAGTAAGCAGTACTACTTACTGTTTATGGCTTTCTACACCATCGATCATGTCACGACAGAAAAAAAAGAGAGAATGTATTTTTTCTTGGATGATATAAGGGAATGTGTTTATATATTAAATAATTTAGCCTCTTTTCCTGCGAATGCCACATCACACACAGCTGTTTCCTCACCACCTTCAACAACCAGGACGCTAATGTGTTTACACGCTATTTACATGTAAGAACGGCACGCGGGAGGAACTAATCGGAAGTCAGACCACGCTACTCATTAAGGCCGCGCTTACAAATTGGCAATAAGACCCTATGAAGGCTGATTACTCACTGTGATGTTTTGATAAATGCGACGGGCGCCACCTCACCCCGGTGGCCGGTGACAAAAACTGGGTCGGGGGCTTCCTTCACCTCCTACCACCTGTACCTCCTACTTCACCTCCTCCACTACCCCCTGTACCTCCTCCTCCACCTCCTCCACTACCTACCACCTGTACCTCCTCCTTCACCTCCTCCACTACCTACCACCTGTACCTCCTCCTTCACCTCCTCCACTACCCCTGTCCCTCCTTCTTCTTCATCCACACAGTACCTGTACATCCCCCTCCACCACCATTACCACGTCCCCTCCAACACTATTTCCTCTTCCTCTCCAACACCATTACCTCATCCCCTTCACACACACACACACACACACAACGTGTGAATGAGGAGTGTCAAGTGATCTTCAGGGACGTGGCTCGCTGACCCAAAAAGTTTAATTTTTCCACTATTATTATCCCTCATGATGTAGGAGGTTGATAGTAGGACTTGGTGGTATGTAGGATTGGTAAATAGAATGAGTAGGAAGTAGGTAGAATCGGTAGGAGTTTGGCAAGATGTGTAGAATTTGGATAGAAGAGGTAAGATGTAAGAAGTAGAAGTGCAGAGGTATGTATCAGTATGCATAGGTGTTGTATAGATAAAAAAATAGTTCAATGTAGGTAGTTACTATAGGTCTGTGAAAGAAGAAGCAAGGAGGTCGTGTAGAAAGTAGATAGGTAGATAGATAGATACAGAAGGAAGGTAGGTACAGTAGACAGGCAGGAAGTAGTTGTAAGAGGTATAGGACAGGTGTAATATATAGGTATAAGTACGAGATGTATAGGAGACAGGTAGGATGGGTAGGTGATGTACAAGGGTATTGACGGGCACCCATCCTCCTCCTCCTCCTCCCCCTCCCCACCCACGTATACTGATGTGCGGGATGGGGCTGATTGTGTGCGAGCCTTTGATGGAGTACAAGTAATGGAATATGTTAAGGCGGGACTATAATCTCGGGGTGGCCGTATATGACAGCCAGCCAGCCAGCCAGTCAGTCAGTCAGTCTTGGAGATTCGGAATTTAATGCAGGGTTAATCATTTGAAAGCTGGTGAAATCCTCCAAACTGTGGCGCGAAACACGGTCTTAGCTATAGTGTGTCCGTTTTGTTGTGTATTTAGGAGGAATCTGTAGCCTCCAGTAGTACCGACGATGTATATTACCCCCTTAAGGCCTTACTCTGATGCATCACCACACAGATTCCATTACCCGGTTGGCCAAATTTGGTGCATTAAGGAAGGGATATGCTTAGGGTTTGTGTATTTTCTTGGCAGGTTTATATGAGAGACAGTGGGTGGGTTGTGGGTGGAAGAGGTTTAGCTAGGAAGGTAGGTAGGCAAGCAGGTAGGTAAGTAGGCAGGCAGGCAGGCAGGCAGGCAGGTAGGCAAGTAGTCAGGCAGGCAGTCAGGCAGGCAGGCAGGCAGGTTGACATATTGGGGAGGCACGAGACGATCAACAGTTGGAGATCTGGAAGAAAAATTAAATAGTTTTGATTGTAAACAGATTCCCTTCAAATAGTCAAACAAACTGTGTCAAGAAACGGACGTTATTCGGTGTAGGCAATTGTTGTTTTGTTTTGTAAGTGCATGGGTCTGGAGAAATTAGTAGCCTCCCACCCATCCGTCAACAACATTATATACGGAGCCTCAACTAAGAACCCTGTGATCGTGTATGAAAATTGGAGGCTTCTGATTCCACCTGACCATGCCATGAAACAAGCTCCTTCTATATAGGTAGTGTTCCGTGGCAATATTTGAAGGACTCATTTATCTCCAATTTTCTGACAACAGGACAGTTCCCCTTAATAACTGAGGCGTAATATAAAATAACATGTTTATAAAGTAATGTTGGAGAGTGCATCCCTGCCTGCTCTTCATAATATATGCGTCATATGAGGTAAAAGGCCACAAAACCATATTATTTTTACATGAGCCCAGGAATGAAAATATCACCGGACGTAATTGCAAGGGAAAACATATTAAAAAAATTATACGACTAAAATTTGAATATGTATTACAGACAGTGGAACTTTTCATCTTTGCTCTGTTGGGGAATTAAAAAGAGTTGAAAATACCCTGAACGAGAATGAAAATTACATCAGTTAATACATTATGAAAGAGAGAGAGAAAAAAAATACACCAAAAAAACTCTTAATATTTCGTCCAAGTGGTTTTTCTTCCGTGGACAACATAGCATCTGGTTTTGCATATGTTTGTTTTTATATTAGGTACTGTAGTAGTGAGTATAGTTGTTACGTGCCTAAGCATTATGGAACTACAACTAATAAGCAGATATTATCACGGCTCATGTTTGTACAGTCGGCCACAGGAATTCTTACACAGGCTACCATATATGGAAAGAGAGGATATTATTAATTATTCTGAAAGTAGTGCAATGTGTGGTCTACCAGGTGACTCGGTGATTGCAAAACGACAAACCTCATAATAATGTTGTATTGCAGTTACGTTGTCTTATATTATTTGTAGGCCTATGTTATAAATCCTCGAGAAAAAAAACTAGTGTGTGTATGAATTCATTAGGCCAATAATAGTACATACATTACTATACGGGAGTAGGGCGTGGGAAGGAACCTTTAAGTAGATACAGTATGTACTTTCCCACGTCCTCATTCACAGCCTCCAGACCAACGCCTTTTGATGAATGAGAGAGAAGGAAAGGAGAAATGGACTAATAAAGACCGTAAAGTTTTCTGTGACGCTTTTAACTACTTGATTTTACATAGAAGGATTGGATTGCTTTGGTTTCTGTAAGGGGTGAGACTTTGTACCTTCCTAGTTTAAATAAATTAACCCTTGAACAGGTATATTATTAATTATTCATAGTTACTTTAAGGTAGTTTGGGCCCAGCGCCATAATTAATTAAGAGCTGGAAGCCTCCTTGTCCACATCCACGCTAACCTAATTACAGCCACACTCATCCATCCTCACTGCCCAGCAACCTATCTACATTCACTCACATCCTCGGTGTGTGTGTGTGTGTGTGTGTGTGTTCTTCCATAATGTTTCTGGAAAGTATTCTATGTTGATGTGAGTCAGAAATATGTTCGTATATATCTGAATGAGTATAAATGAGTCTACATATGTGTACGTGTCTATAGTTGTACGAATGAATGTGTATGCATGTGTGTGTGTACGGATGCACACCCTTATATCACAGAAAATAAAACTATAACAAAAATGTATCTCGCAATATGGGTGTGATGAAACTGTGAACGAACAAAATGTTGACATGCCAACACTTCGGGACACGAGATTTACAAGAATTCCGTCCCATGTATCAGAATCAATTTAATGTGTGTATTGTAGTGTGTTAACTTGTTTGAAGGATGCATGTATAAACGGGTATGAATGAAAGTATAGATGACTATTTGAGCTGCTATGTATGTATGTATGTGTGTGTGCTTTAATTCACCATGTATCAAGTCGCCTGTTCTATATAGTGTGAGTCATTGCATGCTCACACCTGTATTATTTTTCTCTCTTTTGTTTTATTTTTTATTTTTATTTTTTGTTTTATCTGCGTTCCTGGCCACATGTTTGCACTAAAGAGTTGTGACGGGCGGCGGTGGCTGAGACCAAGATACGACCACCTTACCTGTCAACACCTGTGTCTGTTCCCATCAACTCCTGTTATTCTACAGAGCCAACGAAAATATTCTTGTGGTATTAATTGTTGTAAACATTTTAAGAGTGGTTCAATGTTGCCTCTTGAATGTTTACCTAAGCACATTATTCTTGAGGGAAGGAAACTGCATACACGGCTGAATGCAGAAGTTTTAAGAATTTCCCTCACTATTTAGCAATGAACTTGAAATAATTTACTCATGGCAGTTTGAATACCATACTCTACAGTGTGTCTCGTAGTGTCTAGTATTGTACCCACGTGTCACTTGCATACATACATACATACATGTTGTCATCTGGGCACGTAACTCTCATTTCGTTGTACCTTGGAGTAATTCTACGTACCCATTTGAAGACCTGATTGCCCAGCTTGGCCCGTTCGTAGTTAACATACAATAAATATGTGTTTGAACATGAGAAGCGCCAACCTCCTCCTGGTTCCCCCACACAAACCTGTTCCAATAATATAAACCAACAAAAAATAACAGTTTGCATAATTTCAGGGTTGTTTGGGAGTCGTCCTCTCCTGCCAGCCCCTCTTGTCTACTGTCCGGGGTGAGCGAACGAAGGGGAACCAAGAAAAAGAATAAAGATAATTCCCCAAACGTAAAAACAGCTTTTTCAGACTCACTCTAAATGTTCACAGGCTATTGCAATCCTGATGAAACTACTGGTCCTCCTCCTTCCCCTCCTTTCTTCCCTTCCTTCCTTTCCTCCTTCCTCCTCTCCTTTCTTTCCTACTTCCTTCCCTACTTCCTTCCTTCCTTCCTTCCTTCCTTCCTTCCTTCCTTCCTTCCTTCCTTCCTTCCTTCCTTCCTTCCTTCCTTCCTTCCTTCCTTCCTTCCTTCCTTCCTTCCTTCCTTTCTATCGTCCTTCCTTCCATAATTCTTTCTTTCCTTCATTTTTGTCCTTCTCTCTTCGTGACAATGCTTGGTGACGCTAACGAGTTCCTGAGTTACTGAGGTGCTGTTGGACAGTTGAAATAGATTAACGTTTTATTACCTTCACGATTATATACACTCGGCTGCCATCACTAAGGAAAATTCTCCACCTTTCATTTACAACCCCAAATTGTCTGGAGTTGCATGAATGAGGTGGACGGAGGGGGATGCTGCGTGACCCTCCACTTCCTTTGCTGACCATTTCTTGCTTATTATCCACACAGTACTCCTGGTTGGAAAAAGAGGCCATAAAATCCTTGTGAACAGAGAAGAGCTTGTTAGTGGCTGGAATATAGAACATCATGGGTTTATGCTTTGGTTTGGTCATGCTCTCCCTACTAGACCACATATAAGTATACGAACCAAGAAGTAGAATATAGCCATCTGGGGTTAATGTGGAAATGCTATAGCTTCTCCCCTTATATCAAGCCGTGTTCCAGTTAGTATTCGGAACACACACACACACACACACGGAATCCAGAACACCTTGCCAACTCTGCGCTTTGATAACGGATAATTTCTCCAACCCATCCCGTCCTAAGGTAATCTCATCTAGGCCGAGTGACGTAACGCAGTCCAGCCGTAAGTGAACATCTGGCCAAGTGTACGCCAGCAAAGTGTCTGGCTACACTGCCGACAACATGCATATATCCAGGAATTCCACCGTTGGCCAGGCTATGTGTGTGAGAGAGAGAGAGAGAGAGAGAGAGAGAAAGAGAGAGAGAGAGAGAGAGAGAGACGGTGACTGAGTTTGGTTGGTTGGCTTGGTAATGAGGCAAAAGCCAACCACCCACCACCACCACTATCTCCACCACCTCCACCTCCACCACCACCAGCCCCTCCAGCCACACTCATGAGATTCATTAACCGGCGGTCATAAAAGTATTTATTCAAATGAGTTACTTTACATTAGTTACGGGGAGGTGTGACGTCTCTCTCCCCAGTGCTGGCGGCCCAGACTCATAATGAGATACATAGATCTTCTGAGGCCCGCCTCTCCTTCCCTCACAATGAGACCCACACACACAGCCCCTTGATCCCGCCTCATAATGAGATAAACTGATTTTTATGAGCCGACATAGGAGGAAAGGAGCCATTATGTAGCTGTATTCAGAGATCTGGCCCTTGTGGGGTGTGGCGTCGCCGACATATCACCTCTCGCTCTCATTAACGTTTCTAATAGCTTGATCCTTAATGACGCGGTATTCATAATAGTGACAAGGAGAGGTAGTAGGGTAGTGGTGGTAGTAGTAGTGGTGGTAGTGGTAGTGGGGATTGTAATGGGGTGGATAGTGGTTGCCTTGTTTTAGGGGTGGGGCCGCTGGTGGTAATGGTTGTAATAATGGTGTGTTGGCTCTTGTGTTTGTTGTTGTTGTTGGTGGTGGTGGTGGTGGTGGTCTCGTTGTTCTCAGTTGAGGTAATACAGTCGTTGGTTATCTGGTTGGTTGGTTGGTTGCTTGTTTGGTTTTAACTCGTGTGATATCGGTTCTGGTAACATTGTACCTGACGTCAGAGGTGGTGGTGTGGTGTTTGGATTAAGGTTGGTTTGCTCGAAACATTATCTCAACTCATGTTTCGTCTTATCTACCCTTAGTTCAAAGTGAGTCGAGCAGATCGACTTCATATCTCAAGCGCCATCACTGACATCACGTACACTGTTGCCAGAACCGATATCACACGAATAAGAAGGTGACTGGCCTGTGGGGGTCTTAATTTTTATGAGTGACTGTACACGTATGTGTTTATATGATGTGTGGGCATTGATGGCATTGCAGCTGGTCGTTTGTAATAGCTATCTCTTTTTGTTGTTGTTGTTGTTGTTGTAGTAGGTGTGGTTGATGGTGTTAGTGGCGGTGGTGCTTTGATTGTTGTGCGTACAGTGTGGTGCAAATAGCTATTGTCACCCTATTATTGCATTTGTTGCCTACACAATACAGGTCAAATTGCCTTCATTATTATCGGGCATGCAATGGGCGGTGTTGATAATCCCAGTGATGATGATGATGATGATGATGATGTATGATAATGATGCCTTTTTATTATTTTGATAATAATGATGATTATGACAGTGTGATATGATGACAATATAATATAATGATGAAGAGCATGATAAGTGCAGGATGATAGTATTATGATTTTGATGAGAACTATGATGATGATGATGATGATAATGATGATGACAGGACTACTGAGACCCAGTGATTATGATGTAGGATTATTAAGATATACTGTACGATGATAATGATGATGATGACGACGTATTATGATGAGTACTATGACACTGTGACGGAGTATAATGACAATGTAGAATATTCCTGGTTATAACACGATAAATAATAATGATGACAGTTTGTGATGAGGTTCCATAATGACACTACTCTATACATTACTTGAAGTGAATGTGAAAATGAAACCTAGTAGACAAAATACGGTGTGAAATGAACCAAGAGAATATGAATATGTGACAATGAGGAAGGGTGATGGGGAGATGACTTAGACAAGGAGCCATGACTGTGTGAGAATGAGACAGGAAGGAAGGAGAGTGTTACCATTAATTACCATAGTTATCATTTATTATTATTATTATTATTAATATTATTATTATTATTATTATTATTATTATTAATATTAATATTATTATTATTATTATTAATATTATTAATATTATTATTATTATTATTATTATTATTATTATTATTATTGCTCTTGCTTTTCTTCTTATTATTATTATACTATTATATAACCTCTTTCTCATTATTATCAACACCATCATCAATATTTTCTTCCTCCTCCTCCTCCTCCTCCTCCTCCTCCTCCTCCTCCTCCTCCCTGGCCCGAGGAGGAGCTGATGCTGGGGCGTTAAGTAAAGTGTGAAATAAAAACTAATAATGTGTTAAGGGTTGTAATGGGAACTGTAGGGCGAAGGGGAGGAGGGAAGGCGGTGAGATAATGTGATGGCATTAGGGTGGGAGCCAGACAAGAGAGAGAGAGAGAGAGAGAGAGAGAGAGAGAGAGAGAGAGAGAGAGAGTGAGAGAGAGAGAGAGGTTGAAAGAGAGGACAATACACATTCTAACTACATTACTTGGAACGAGAGGGGGATATGACACTAAGTGATAAGCAGGTTACAATACAGTTACGATATGATGTGGTACTCAACTATACTTTGGAATAACTCTTGTGTATTCGTGTTTAACAAAAGAAGAGGGATCGATGTGAACTGTGACCACCACTCGTTGGAATTAAACGCTAAACACCAGGATATACTTATGATCGAGAAAAAAAAAATTCCTTGTGACTATGATATTTATTGCCTGGGTGATTCAGTCTGCAGGTGATTTCCATTTAGCTACGTGAATTAGGCCTTAAATATAATGTTATGTGTGTGTATCGAAATAGTATAGCCTGAATTATACTGAACTGTATTTTATTTGGTTGTTTCAATCAATAGGAAATAGTTCGAATGTTTGAGTCCTGAACGACGAGCCTGAGAATACCGATGTGATGATAAAATCTGTGAACTGTGGAGGCCTCTTGATTCCTCCATACTCTGCTATAAACCGGCACTTGTAGTGAAGGAATCCGTTTCTGGGAATAGTTTGGAGGAATATTTAACCTATACTATTTTCCGACACACCGTCTTATCTAGTCTTGGCTCGTGTGGAAGGAAGATGCCGCCAACCTTCATTTAGCTGAGGTGTACAAACAGGTTCATTTAGGAGAAGGTCAAGGTTCTGTAAGAGTGTAACTAGTGAGGTGACCCCTAGGTGAATTTCTTACCCAATAATAACAGGAGAAATGTGAACGTGTTAAATATATTCCTTATCTCTCTAACTCAGCTTTTATCAGTGCACTTGCCACTTATTTACAAAAGTTCATCGGAAGCTAACTTCATAACCCTGGCTTAAGTTATGTTATGAAATTGTTGCTTCTTCATTTTCGTATACATTTCAATCAAACCCGTGTCTCTCGTTTCTTATTGTCTAGTTGGATCAGTTGCCCTCTTAACCTCAACACAAACAAAGTATTTAAACTTCTTTGTTCTAAGGTATTTTTCCCAGGAACTCGTTGCTAGCTGTACTATATCACCTGCATGAGCGGTATAGTTATGCGACTGGTATGTGAGAACAGGCCTCATTCTCATTAACGACTGGGTGTAGTGGGGAAAAAGTGGACTCGCTTATGGCAAGTGTTTTCCCCGTGTTTTGCGAGGTAACCGACAGGGGGCTCCGGGGTCGTTGTGGTCAGCTGTGATCTAGTGTGGGAGGTGCGGAGGAAGAGGAGGTGGTGATTACAGGCTCATAAACACGAACTGTAGAGGTGAATGAAGACGGTGCTGGGGTGGATGGAGGGATGGAGGAGGGAGGCTGCTGCTACTACCATCATGTTAAGGTAAGGAGTAAAGGGAGGCTGTGGTCATGGCTAAGTCAGAGGGGCGGGAGATTTGAGTGAGTGATGGGTGGCTGCTTCATGTTGACAAGAGCCAAGTCAGCTAATGCTAAGGAATCTAGAGCAGGGGATGTAGGGACGAGTGAATGACGTACAAAAGACGATTAGTAAATTGAGAGAGAGAGAGAGAGAGAGAGAGAGAGAGAGAGAGAGAGAGAGAGAGAGAGAGAGGATGATACTAGAAAGTTGAAAGGAAGTAGAGAGTGGTAAAGTAAAGAAAACGGGGAATAGTTGGAGCCACTGGATGGGGAGGATGGGGGAGGGGGAAGGAGGTGAGAGTAGAGAGAGAAAGAGTCGGGAGGGGAGGGGAGGAGGGGGAGAGGAGAGTTGCAATAGAATAGGAAGATTTACAGAGGGTGGAAGTGTTTTGTCTGCCACTTTAATGAATGAATGAGTAGTCATCCTAACTTTGTGCAGTAGTTTTTTTTTTCAATTTAACATTCTTGTCTTTGTAAGAATAGTCTTCAGTACAAAAGTCAAGTTTATATGTATTAGTATTAAAAATGATCTTGAAGAATGAGAACGAATATGGTAACACACATGACGTTCACCAATACGTAAACACTCCCTAGGACCTGTGGGCAACATAATCTGATTACCATATAAACTGAAATGTCCCAGTGAGAATGAAGGGGAGGTTTTATAATTATAATGATCTATGGCTGGTTGGGAAATCTTCCCGTTATCAATATCTCTCTTATTCGTCGAGTTTCACTGCATTCTGTGTATAATTATAGCCAGGATGCCACACGTCAAAATGTACTCTTTCTCACGTACAATATAAAACCCTCATTATAAAGATCACAATGAAATAACTTAACATTACAGGGTAACGCAAAAGTCCCATAATATTTATCATCAGTATCATATAAACCCAGTTAGCCGGCAAAACAATTGATTTAGTCCATATTGTGAGTGATGGCGCTGTATGTATGATGTGTATGTTGAAAACTATACACATACCACACCACAGGTCTAGCAATTACACTAACCCTTGGTGGCAGTGGACATGGCTTTAGAATCTAACTGTTCACCTCTGTATGTGTGTCTGTCTAATAAAAAAAGAACACACACACTCATTAAAACGCAAAATAAAGAAACAGATTAAATTCACCTTTTCCTTACCCAATGCAACACGGCAGTAGGAAGTTGGGAGGCACAATAACCTTGGGGGGGGGGGGGGGAGGTTCTTATCGATGTTATCTGCTTATGTCAGGGTGCTCGCGAGAAGCTGGGGTGCGCCCCTAAATATCTCCGGTGATTGCTTCTTAAAATGTCGCTATTGGTTGGAGATAATACAGGAATCTGATATGGAGCGATAACGGGGCCTCCGAGATAATCATTACCTTGCATTCATCCATCTCTCACACCCTCACCTCAAGCCAACCTACCTACCTACCTACCTACCTACCTACCTACCTACCTACCTACCTACCTACCTACCTACCTACCTACCTACCTACCTACCTACCTCACTCCTGCCCTGCCTCACTCCCTCCTGCCCTGCCTCACTCCCTCCTGCCCTGCCTCAACCTTGTTTCTGCTACCTTCTTCCACCTTCCTCTTGCCCTCATTTCGTCTCTCCTACCTTCCTCCACCTCCCTCCCACTCACACCTCATTCACTCCTCATCCACCTTCCTCACTTTCACACATCATTCACCTCCCTCACACCTCATTGACCTCCCTCACACCTCATTCACCTCCCTCACACCTCATTCACCTTTCACACACCTCCAAACCTCACCCGCACCTTCCTCACACCTCAACCACACCCCTCCTGCCCCTCCCTCCACCACGTCCTGTTCGAGCATTTTGACTCGGGCGAAAATAAATTATTCCCATTGTCTTGCGAGATGAGGTGATAGAGCAAGAGCAACGGGTAGCAGGAGGAGGAGGAGGAGGAGAGGAGGAGGAGAGATGGTGGTGGTGGAGGAGGAGGAGAAGAGGTCGTGGAGGAGAGGTGATGGGGAAGGGAGAAGGTGATGGGGAAGGGAGAGGAGAAGTAGTGAAGGATCGTGAAGAGGTGGAGGAGTAAAGAAAAAATAATCAAAGAGATAATTAGTTGCTAGAAACGAAAAGGAAAGTTAATAAAGACAGAAGATACAAATGAAGGAAGGAATTTTCATTTAAGTGAGAAAGTATCCGATAAAATAAAACAAACAGTAGAAATATAACATAGCACCATCACTACTTTCATCATCACCATCACTACTTTCATCATCATTATTACTATTTTCATCATTATTATCATCACCATCTCCACTTTCATCATCATCATTATTATTCCTATAGCTCGTTGTTAATTAATGTACCCCAACCAACCCACCAACCCACCAAACCACTAACCAAACCACTAACAAAACCACCAACTAACCAACCAAACCATTAACCAACCAACCAACCCACCAACCAACCAACCCACCAGGTACTCCTACTTATACCTCTGTACCTATACTTCTTCTTGTTCCTATTGTAGTTATCTCTGGCCCTTCCTTCCTTCCAGCTGTAATTCAATTCCTGTTACTCATTTACTCCGCCACGGTACAGGTTCGTGTGGCCAAGATCGCACTCCCGCTGATTTATTTCACCGCTACCGTTGTTCTCATTTTTTTTTCTCTCTCTGTGTGTGTGTGTGTGTCTGGGTGTTGAGGGGGCTACTGTGGGTCTTTAAGTTGTTGTTGTGGTTTTGTGTTGTTGTTGTGGGGTTGTTTTGTTGTTGGCTACGGTGTTGAGTTTTTTTGTTAGTTTGGTGTTTTTGTGTGTGTTTTATTTCATAGTGTTAATGTGTTTATTTTATGTAGGTACCGTGTTGTATGTATATATGTGTGTGTGTGTGTGTGTGTGTGTGTGTGTGTTTAGTGAGGTAATTATAGAGAGGTTCTATACATTTCTTCACCCTCACTCATACATTCTCTCAAATTCCCTCACCCTCACATATTCCTGCACCCCTCACCCCAGTATACCAGTCGTCACCCTTTCATTCACCTTACCCCTCCCTCCCCCCTCCCCACTCCCTTCCTTCTTCCCTTCTCCAGACTCTCTCTCTCTCTTACCCAATCTTTTGTGCTCTTTCACTCCCTCCTCACCCTCAGTCTCTCGTAACTCGTCACCTTCACACTGACTCAAACCCTCCCACATTTACGACCACTCCCACTCACCCACACTACAAGAGCGACAATACACACACTCACACACACTAGAACGACAACACACAAGAGCAACAACACACACACATGCTTTCACAATAGTGTATAATTATTATTATGTTATATTTCCACTTTTAATTTATGAACCCTATCGTTCATTTATTCTATTTCATTTTCATTTCGCAGATTTGTTTTGTTTTTCACCTAAGTAGGCTGTGTTAATTTTTCTTTTTGTTTATATATTTTCCAATCAATTACATGTTACCTTTTCCATACTTCTTCTTATTTAGCAAGACCTGTTTGGTGTAAGTGGTGGGTTGGAAGGAGCACTTCTACTTGACGGTATTTTCCTTCACAGCAGTTGTCTGAAATTGCTTAAATGAAATAACATCGAAGGTAACAAAAAAATTAATAATTATCTTCTCTGCATTACTTTTCCTTCTATTATTATTTCTCTTCCTCCTCATCCATTTATTCCACATTTCTCTTGCTTCTCTTGTTTCTCCTGGACCTGCTATTCCTACTGTTGCTGTCACCCCTCCTTGCCCATGTGTTAAGGCCGCCAGCTACTTGCCCCAGACACACATAAATCCGACCTTATTTGAGCACCAACTTAGAGTGAAAATGGCTTATCACTTGACATATTCCGAGCAGTCGTTAAGTATAATGGTAAACACAAGCCTGTAAATATCGGACTGACGTTTAGACTCCCCCCCGACTATAATTACCCACCATAAACAAGCAGTTTCGGACGCGGCTATGAACTCATTAATGGCGAATTGCAAAGCTGTAGAGATACGAGCTCGCATAGACTAATGATGTTCATTGTCTGCGCTGAATTGAGAATGAGTGAGAAAGCATCAGTGATGATAATTATCAGATGCGAGAGCCCGGCTGCTCCACCAATCAGCGGGTAGAGTTTGCCTAGAGTTGCCAGACACGTCCCACCACCACAACCCAAGCCGGAACTCTGCTCGACACACTCACCCACTAATGCTGCCTCAGCCTGCCTGGGCCTGGCCTGTATTCTTAGTGCCAGCGTGACCAGATATACGATAATTATCGTATAAATACGATAAATCAGTGCTTGATACGATAAACGATAACGTCTCTACGATATACGATAATTCTTAATTTTAATGCGATATTTTTAGGATATAATACGATAATACATCTGTGAAAATATATGGCTAATAGCAATTTGTTAATTTATTGGATAAAACATTAGTCATTAATAATTTTAACTCGAGAAGACAAGAAAAAAAAAAACATTGGTGTTGCGCCGTTACATTAATCACCCGTACAACAAGCCTGTCAAGCAAAGTTGGACCTGTCCGCTTCGCGTGAGTTTTGTGGCCTACCCTGGGCTTGCTCCCCTACCCCTAGTCCCCTACCCTTGTGTAGTATGAGCGACTGTGGCCCACTGTTGAGCAGCTGTTACTGTCTTACTGAGCTGTAGCTAGTACAGCAGCTACTACAGCTATTGCTGGAGGAGCCACAGGATGTTCCACACATCTACATAGAGTAAAAGAAAGGGCCACAACAGTAAATTGTGTCATATTTTTGTTGTCCAAGCGTCGGGTTGGGGTACCAAGCGGGCTTGGAGCAAGCCGTATCTGACAACAAAAACAGTCTAGATTACGTGGACCCGAACAACTGGCTTGCAGAACAGAAGGTAAAATACTGCAAGTTTGATTATATAAATAATTATTTCAATAGTAAATAATCCTTTTTTTTTGTCTTACCTGTAATATATAACTATCCAAAGCAGCCTATACCTCGTTAAATAATATTACATCTTATTACATCATTAATTTGGTTTATCTAGCACTAATTACAAGTTACATACAATAACCATTTAATAAATTAATAATATATTATATTATTATTATTAGCACATTTCAATTACCTGTAGGCCATATTGTTGTCATGTGACCAAGATTGTTCCCGAGCAAGGTTGATTTTTATTCGAAGACGGCTTGCTTCCGCTTGGCTCCGCTTGTTATCAAGCGTCCAACAAAAACAGTACAGAGCAAGCTTTTGGTGAAAAGCAAGCGAGCTTCGTGTCGCTTGGACAACAAAAATACGACAGAATTTCATTCAACAATTTGTGGTAAGTTCATTAACGTTCTTTACAGCAGAAACCAATATTCCCAAGGTAGTATCCATTTTTTTTTAGGTAAACAGCATTAATACAAGTTAATTTCCAAGAATTATGTGTACTGATATTTTTGTACCGCCATTATTAGACTTTGCAATGAAATACGATAATTCAAGGCAAAATACGATAATTTTGACTAAGACTATACGATATTTCAGTCGCGGGCATCTGGTCACGCTGCTTAGTGCACACCTTCCCTCTGCTTAGGAGGGGTCGGTCGGTCAGCTACGTAGGTGTTGGTTGATTTATCTCTTGGTGTGCTGAGTCCGTTCTTATTGAATATACCAATATGGCCTCAAGGTTATTTGGAATACATTAACGCCTTGGGTCCGAAAGCTTCCTTGTAGCGAGTAGAGAATAATTTGATATTATAGCCTGAGTAAAACCATGACCAAATGAAGGTATATTCATTTGGTCATGGGTAAATTAATTAAACTGGAGTTACCGTTCTCAGGGGTTGGTGATTTCTTCTATAATAACCGTACAGAAGAAAGCATTTGTTTTAGGAATATAGTGAAAGGGCACAATAAATCGTACAGCCATATTTTCTTTATTTATTCTCCTGGCGACTACATAATATTCACAGACAACATCCTTCATTACCTTGCATCTGATTGGCTGATATGCGACCCACTGGTGTTATACTAACATTCAGCGATCACAGTAAGTCGGCCATTACGATATCAGCTGTGAACATTTACCATCAACATCAGGAAAAGGGGAACGAAAAGTATACCAAGAGATAATATATCAACACCTGCTAGCGAACGGGAAGAGGCGAGCGAGTTTCTACAGTCGTCTTCAGCTGTACAGATGTTTTGGTGATGCTTACTATCTTTTCTTAATCCTATGTTGTTGGTCTTGTTCATTCGTTTTCCATCTTCCACTCTCTTTCTAAGGAATACAGAACCCAATTCGGAGCTTGCGACTGTGAAACAAAGAGAGGAATGAGGAGGGTTAAAGAGCAACACCCAAATATTTCACTACGACTGTATAAAGGCTCCAAGGTGTGGGACTGAGGGAAGGTTTACCGTAGGGCCGTAAGAGCTGATTACCGGAGTTTTAACACGTTCTCACCGTCCTACCTGGGCATTGGTTGCCGGCAGGTCACTCTCAACGCTAATATTAATTATCAGCGTAATTAAAGGTTAGCTGTAATTACTTGCGGCTAACGAATTACCTGTCTTATTTTTAAGATAGGGGCACTTAGTAATTTATCTAAGGTTCGCTTATGGAACTCTCGTTAGGACAGTATATTGTACGGAGCCAACATCCCCACGCTTGGTGAAATTTCTCGATAGTGTTTGGCATATTGGGCACGACTTGGGTATACTTAACACGTAAACAGCAGCTGGTTACTTTTACTGATGATCTCAATATCACAAGGCACTTTTTCTCGTTAGAGGGAAGCACTAGAGATAATCAAAGGTTAAGTGTTGTATCGCCGAACCTATAAACAGCAGCTTATACGTCTTTAAATGAGAGAGAGAGAGAGAGAGAGAGAGAGAGAGAGAGAGAGAGAGAGAGAGAGAGAGAGAGAGAGAGATCATAAGTAATGTGATGATGACAAAGGAATAAAAGTAACCGTTTACTTCAAATCAAAACCAGCCTTTATACAAGATGATCTTTTAACTTTCTTTTTTTTTTTTTACCACGTATTAAGAAAGCACCTTGATTAAAATTAAGCTTTCCAACCACACTGATATTAGGCTACCACGATCTGAGGGAGTTGAGAGTACATAAGAGTGAGTTGAAGGTGAATAGGAGTAAATTGGAGGTAAAATATGAATGAGTTGCGGGTGTACATAAGTGAATTGAAGGGGTATGATGGAGTTGAATGTAAATATGAGTTAATTGAGGGTAAACATGAGTGAGTTGAGGATATGTGACATTAGATTCACGACCATAAACTAACGATTTAAAATATGAGTAAGTAGAAGAGGGTGGGTGGGTGTGTGGGTCGGGGATTTGAGGGTTATAGAAAAGTGTGGGTGGAAGGGATAGGAGGAGATGGAAGAAGATAGATGGTGGTGATGGTGAGGGATTGGGGAGTACTGGAAGAGAGTGGATGGATAGGATTGGGGGGGAGGTGGATGGGTGGGGATTGAGGAGTACTAGAAGAGAGTGGATGGATAGGATTATTTGGTAGTAGATAAAGGTGGATGACTGGGGGTGGAGTAAAAGAAGAAAGTGGATGGATAGGATTTTTTTGGGGGGGAGGTGGATATATGGGGGTGAGGGGAGTACTAGATGAGTGGTTGAATATGATGTGTGGGGAGTGGATGAAGGTGGATGAGTGTGGGGTTGTGAGTAATAGCAGAGAGTGGGTGAATAGGATTTTGGGAGGTAGTGGATGAAGGTGGATGGGTGAGTGTGGGGTGGGGTAGAAACTCAGAGGTAATGACATGTAACTTATGAGAGAAGGGAAGAGTTATGTGGCGAGTTACGACGTGCCTGAGAGAGAGAGAGAGAGAGAGAGAGAGAGAGAGAGAGAGAGAGAGAGAGAGAGAGAGAGAGAGAGAGAGAGAGAGAGAGAGAGAGAGAGAGAGAGAGAGAGAGAGAGAGAGAGAGAGAGAGAGAGAAAGAAGGAGGGGGTGAGGCGAATTGTTTGTTAATGTGGTTTGGCAGATGAGATGATGGTTGTACGAACTTGAGAGAAATTGTTTAGATGACTGAGAGAACTGAAAATATTGACACGACTGAGATGACTATTAGTATTGATAGCTGAGAGATCTGAGAATTTTGACATGACTGACTGAGAAGACTACTGGTGCTTATTTGGCTGATGATATTATAGATACAGGACTGACTTGCTGTGGGAAGGTAGTTTCAAGAACGAATTAACTCTTCTCTCTCTCTCTCTCTCTCTCTTGTGTTGTGAATCTACTGTCTACTCTCTCTCTCTCTCTTTTTTTTCCCTCTCTTTATCTATCTGTATCTATCTATCTATCTATTTATCTATCAATCTACAGTATCTATCTGTGTGTGTGTGTTGTGAATCTACTGTGCCTCTCTCACTCTTTCTCCCCCGCCAGAAACTACTATATCTCTTTTACTTTGCATCTCCCCTTTCATCTCTCTCTCCCTCCCCTCTTTCACCAGATGCAACTCATTATGAATTATTAAAACCCTAATTAATACCAACCATTTCTCAACGTCCACTCTGCGCACAATGGCTCGCCGACTGATAGTGCCCCAGTTAATTTATGTCTCCCAA
>JAWZYT010003279.1:107500-164751 GCA_034508575.1 Petrolisthes manimaculis
GTATGTCAGTTACCTTTATAATTATGCCACCGTCACCATTATTAGCCTTTTATAATGTCATCGTCACCATTAATCACCTCAAAAGTCATCCCCGTGGTCATTAACCCTTGTAACCAGTACATAAAGCCGTAAATCGCTTGTAGTCATAAGCTTCTGTGTCCATGTATTTATTAAGTATTTATTATGTAGTCGATATGAGCGTAGCCTCTTATTATGTATAACCAATACGTCTTGAACCTTGTATTAGGCAGGTAATCAGTAAGTCAGTAACTCATACCTTACCAGCCATTATCATATACAACATTATTCTTCTTTTAACACATAATATTTTTTTTTTTTAAGCTAGTAACGCATTCAAAACTACAATCTCCTTTTATAACCATGCATGAGACAACTATACCCATTGACATCTATTACGAATAAGTAATTTTTGCCACCAAGCATTATATATATATATATATATATATAACTATCAACTGCAACCATTAACGTCAGTCAGTCAATCAGTCACTCAGTCAGTCAGCGATCATCATCATTATATCTCACTGCAGTCATCATCATCACCATCATCATCATCATCATCACCTCCATCACCTTGTCCGAGATGTCACCATAATTTTGATCTGTTTTACTGTGTGTTCACTGTAATATATGTATGTATGTATGTATGTATGTCCCCGTTGGTGTTGTGTGGTTGTGAGTGATGTTTCTTTTTAACTTTTATTACTCGCTATGATTACTTAAAGATTAGTCAAAGTTGTATTCAGGTCAACACTACGTTAATTATTATTGTTAAAGCCACTATATATAACTTCGTCAACACACACACATACACACAGACATCCACACTACTCTCACTATTATCACTCTCCCCAAACAAACAAACAAACACACACACACACACACACACACATTCATCATAACACCAACAAAACCACCACAACACAATCACCACCTCCACCAGCGTCGCACCCTACCAACCACACACACACACACACACACACACACACACACACACACACACACACACACTACCGCCATCGCAATAAACATACTGGTGATTTTGATGCACAGGCTGTAATGAGATGCAATTTTTAGAGCGTTCATTTTTTGTTAATTACGGGGTGACTGTTGTATTTTTTTCGAGACGCCATCCCGACTTTTTACCTTCGCCCTCCGATAATCATACACCCAGTTGGCTATATTTCCCAGTGTTATTTATGGATTAATTTCATAGGTGAGGAGATAGTAGGGACAGTCACCCACTCTTGTCCGGCGCTGTTTGTATTTACTTATTTTGTTTTCCTTCGTCTCCATCATTCTCTCTCTCTCTCCCTCCCTCTCTATCTCTCTCTCTCTCGCCTGACACACCAACCCCTCCCCTCCCCCTCTCCTCCCTCCCCCTTCCCCCCCTGCCCCACTCGAAACCTTTAATGAAGTGATTTCCCCTGACCTTTTTTTATTTCATTTCGTTTTTATTTATCTCTCTCTTTATTTTTATTTTATTAGGTATTACGCCGCCACTATTGGAGTGTAGAAAAAATAATTACGAGTGATATTCAGCTTCACTGGCGAGAAAAGGAGGAGGAGGAGGAGGAGGAGGGAGAGAAGGAGGAGGAGGAGGAATAGGAGGAGAAGAAAGAAGAGAAAATAGGAGGATAAATAGGAGGAGGTGGAGCAGAGGAGGAGGAGAGAGAGAGAGAGAGAGAGAGAGAGAGAGAGAGAGAGAGAGAGAGAGAGAGAGAGAGAGAGAGAGAGAGAGAGAGAGAGAGAGAGAGTAGAGAAGGGAGTGAATGAAAATTAGTGTTAGATAAAGGAAGAAGGATAGAAGAGGAAGGGAAATGAAGAAAAATTGAGATAGAGAGGGATGAGGGGAAGAAGGAGGAGGGGAGACAGAGAAGTGATTGGTCAAAATAAAGAAAAATAACAAGGACAAAATGTGTTACAAGAGAAAGAAAGGGGAGAAGAATATAGAGAAAAGTGGGAACGAGACACACACAGAAGGAAAGAATTAAGGTTTAAAGAGAAGGTTTATTGATACCGTATAGGTAGGCTATAGTCTTCGAAAGTATCTCAATATTAAGGAACCAGAAACATCACCTTCATTTGTGTATAATAACTTTTCTTGCATGACGTGTGTGTGTATCTTTTTAACTTTTGTGTGTGTGTGTGTGTGTGTGTGTGAAAGATTTGGTGCTGTGTGTATACATGCATGAATTTTCTTCACCGGAGAGCGCATTATTCTTTATCTGTGTGTGTGTGTGTGTGTGTGTGTGTCTGTGTGTGTGTGTGTGTGTGTGTGTGTGTGTGTGTGCGGATGACTTGGCGATCAGTGCTTCATTTTACGGCCACCTGTTGCTCTTTTTCGGGGAAGGTGATTATTGGACTTTATCGATGCATGTTGGCGTTTCATTATCTCGCCACTTTTCAACGGCGAGAGAAAATAATAAGTGCTGAGGGGGAGGAAGACCCCGAGTGGATATTTTAATGTTTGTTTTATTATCATGTTGTTTGTTGTCATTGAGATGTATTGTTATTATCATTATTATTGTTATTATTATGTTATTTTTGTTTATTATTGTTATATTTTTTTTATATTATTATTATTGTAGAGATATACTGTCTGGAGAGAGAGAGAGAGAGAGAGAGAGAGAGAGAGAGAGAGAGAGAGAGAGAGAGAGAGAGAGAGAGTATATGACGAAAGTGAGATGAACGGAGAGAGCGAGAGTGTGTTGGATGAGAGAAAGGGAGATGGAATGAAGGGACTGGGAGAGGGAGGGAGGGAAGGAGGGAGGTTAGGAGTGAGATGGAAGAAGGAAATGTGTGGAACGAAGATGCCAGAAGATGGTAGGAGAGATAGCGAGGAAGGAAATGAAATAGGGATGGAAGGAGGGAGAATGGAGAGGAAAACATGGAAGGGAAGATTGAAAGTAGGATAGATGTATGAAATAATATGGAGAAAAGGAGAAGGAAGATAAAGGAAGTAGGGATGAGCATAAAACGAAGGTACCAAAGGAGGGAAAGGAAGGGAGACGAAAGAAGGTAGGAAGGGAGAATGGAGAAGGAAACAAGGAAGGGAAGAATGCATAGTAGGATAGATGGATGATGTAATATGTAATGAGGGAGAAGGATGATAAAGGAAGTAGGGAAGGGCATAAAACGAAGGTACCAAAGGAGGGAAGGGAAGGAAGGGAGGCTGGCTGGCTGGCTGGCTGGCTTGATGGAGCAGTTTGCACTCATAACACGGTTCTTAATTACTGCAGTACCATTATTAATGATTCCCAGTCGTAATTTGCGCCCATCTTACGACCCCCTCCCCCCACACACCCTCCCCCCTCTCCCCAAACCTCCCCTCCCCCCTCTCCCCAAACCTCCCCTCCCCCCTCTCCCCCAAACCTCCCCTCCCCAAACCTCCCCTCCCCCCACACATTCTACCGTCTCCCCCCACACTCCCTCCTTTCCCCCTCCCCCCTCACACACTCCCTCTCACCCTCCCCCCACACACATTCACCCCTCAACACCATCCTCATTTCTCTCCGCCCTCATATGTATTTGCATATACTATACAAATACATATACTTATGCAGATGAAGTAGTTCTATGTGTGTGTGTGTTTGTGTACGTACGTTTGAAGATAGTGAGTTTCTGTGTATATATATATATACCGTATGTGCATTAAGTCTACGGTTGTGTATGTAGTACGTTTAAATGTGTGAGTGTAATGTGATAATCCATTTTTTAATTTTAATGTAAACAATTATGTCTGTGTTTATGTATATGTGTAGTAAACAACTGAATAGAATGTGTGTTTATTTTTATTTATGTGTTTAAGAGTATGCAATGAATGTATAATCTTTCCGTGTATATGTACGTAGACGTGTACGTGTAGGCTACGTATGAGTTATGCACACATTTAAAACTGTAAGCGATTGTGTGTTAATCGGTAGTAGTTGTACAAGAGACGGGAGCGAGAAGAGGCTTGTCCACGTGGGTTCCTCTATACTATGTCTTAAGGTCGACGCTCCCGTGCTCCGTGTATGGCATCTGAGCCTTACGGTACACCCCAGTAAAGAAGGAAAAAAAATATGGTATCTGTAAGCAGGGTTCGGATGGCTGTGGAATGGGCAATGTATCTCCTCTGTTATCTGGGAGTAACTTTTATGTGTTTCGTCCATCGTGTAATATTGTCTCGAGTCAAAATAACGTGTTCTGATACTTTTTTTTTTTTTTTTTTTTGACGGCTAAAGTCGAGTCACCTCACTCACCACTTCTTGGAAAATAACATAAAATATGGTCATGGAACAAACAGGGAAAGTTGGGACTAAAATTGAGTGAGATCTTTAATAACTTGATGATGTTGGTTGGATGGATGGTACGATGGTTGTTTGATTGGTTAGTTGATTGGTTAGGTGGCTGGTTGATTGGTTGTTCAATTGATTGTTTAATTGGTTGGTTTTCAGGGTGTTGTGTCCCAAGAGTAATAAGTTATTGCTGGGGATACATGTGTTATTGTCACGTTTCCTTCTGAAAAGGAATTGGATGGAGGAAGGAGGGTGTCGTATACTGTGTATTTATCATCATCTGCGTATGCATTTTTTCGTCCTCTGTCCTTTATTCTTCGTCCTCGTGTCAGACCTCCGCGAGCTGGCTTTTACCCGACCGATCTACCTCGAGGAAAAAGGAAGGGCATGGTAGTGTGACTGGAGGACGAAGGACGGAGGAAAATTTTCTATTGTAATGGCCTCCCCAAACTAGGTGTGTGTGTGTGTGTGTGATGCCAGCCTCAGCACCAACAGACAGACCCAACCAACATTAAGTTAAGGCCCGGCTGGATTTTGAGGGTCTGACTCGCCAGGACCTACCCGAGCATATAATTGGCCCATACCATTAAGATGAAGCGATATCCGGTGAATGATATTAATGAGCAATGATATAACGCGAAATATGCGGCATAATCCCATATGCAAATTACTCGTCCTTGTCATACCCCGGTAGATGTATATTGTCGTAGGTGCCACTTAGCCAGCGAGCAAATCATCCCAAGTGTAAATTATCCTCCGGGTGTAAATCACTCACCATAAACAATATTCGCGATGAGGGGAGCTTTTGCAACATAAAAATCATACTCCATAAAAATTCGCCGTTTGCAAAATTTATGACGGCCGTTCTGCGCCACTGAAGACTTTTTCTATTCCTCCCCCCCCCCCCCCTTCCACATCACTCCATTCTCCTCCCCTCCCCTCCCCTCCCCTACCATGACTCCCCTCCAAACCTCCTCCACATCCCCCTCTTCTTTTCTTTTTTCTTGTTTCCCCCGCCCCTTCTCTTCTAACTTCACACATCTCCTCTTTTCCCCTCTTACTCTTTTCTCACGTTCTTCCCTTCCGCTTTTTACCACCCATCCTTCTCTCATCCTCCTCCTTCCTTCACTCCTCTTTTCCTTCTCTTACCCCTCACCTCACTCCGTCCCTCCTCCTCCACGTATTCCTCATTTCCCCCTCCCCCTCCTCCTCCTCCTCGTATTCCTCATTTCCCCCTCCTCCCCTCCCCTCCCCTCCGTCTCAGCCTCACCCTGCATCCCGAACGAGGCAGGTCATCCATCAAGCAGTGTGTGTGTGTGAGTCCAGGTCGCTTGATTCAATATTGGAGTTTTATCATAATACCTCCAAGTAGCAATTAAGATTAAGGCTTGTTTTACGCCGCCTTTTGGGGAGTCGCTGTGAACTTTGGAAACTGTAGTCACTTCCATCTTCATAATTCGCGGTCACCTTCACCTCAGAATGATAAATAATCCCATTCACTTTGTTTACGTGTTCACCTTCTCTTCAGATTATCAGTCAGTCACCGTCTCGTTGAAAATGCAGTCATTATCATCTCTAAGCTGCGCACTCACCTTCACTTAAAATAGCTGTCACTTTATCATTAATTTGAGGTCACTATCACCGGAACCTGCTGTCTTTCATGTTTACTTCATTCTGCGAAAATCTGTTTCATTTCAAATTGCGGATACCATCTCCTCCCACCACCTCAAACATTTACCAACATCTTTAGAATCTTCATTATATTTCTATGGTCAATATCATGATACGTTGCGGTCATTTTCACTTCTCACTGTGGTCACCTTCATCTTCAAATTGGGATCATATAATAATTATAACCATCGCACACTGAAATCATTTTGGCATCAGAGCGCAGTTGGGAGGGAAGGATTAATCAGACAGTGTAAAGTCGTACTGATCGCAAGTACCTGAATTCCTACTTTATTCCTTATAAGTATCAAACACCTGCATGGAGAAGAAGTAGGTTATGGTAGATCCCAGCAAGTTTTTATTTTATATTCTATTGAAGCTGATTTACTTGCACCTAAATATTGCAGACACCTTCACCTTGAGACTATTCATTTACTTTCCTTGTAAACCAAAGGCTGAAATAAACTATGCCTTGTCATATATAGTGTAAATTCGCCTTTCACATCTCACGAAAACACTCCCAAGATTAAAAAAAAAAAATCTTTAATTAAAATACAGAGGTAGAGAGTAGACCAACAGCAGACAGAGAGAATTGGCTGGAGACGTCTTTGTCCAGCCGGCAGGTAGTCGACAAATTATGGCTGATTTTAATGATCAAATCTCCACTGGATGTAAAATATCAGCGTGTTGGCGACTGCTTTCTTAAATAATCTGTGAATTTTGTATCATCTCATGCGGGTAACACATTTTTTATCCTCTCAGTTAATAATTAGTCGGTCAAATAGTCAATATCATTGCCGTTTTAAAAGTCGGTACTAATTTTTCCCCTTCCTTTTAATTATTGGGTAGTTATACACTGCACCCGACGGCTTTTTATTGCCTCATTCTTTTTAGTAACTGTGGTAAATCGCCTTTCAATTTGGCCTCCTGAAGAACTGCTGGTGAATTAGTGAGTAAGAGAGCAGTGGTGCGTATCAGGCAGGAGAGAGCAGTGTTGCCAACCGTAGGGTAATCGCCCTATATGTAGGGCATTTCGACCTCAAATCCTTGTCTGTAGGGCGTAGGGTAATTTTACAGAATCATAACGAAACGTAGGATGTTACAACATTTTGGTATAAGTGATAACATATTTTGTAACATAAAAAATAAAACACTTAAAGTACACATCTTAAAGTACAGACGTACGATGTATCAGTAATTATCGCGGGGAAGATTTTACAAAATACATCTAACTCGGCCAACACTGTTCCCCTGTTAAATCCGCTGGCGATCACACTCAACCCTTCAGTTAGTTACCCATTCAGTTAGTTACACCTTATAAACTTATATATATATTTTATCTTAATCTATTTCCCTTTTTACTTTACAATTTACTTTATATGGGGTGAGTGGGGTGGGTGAAGGTGAGAGAGAGAGAGGTGGTGAGTTGGCTGGGTAAGAGAGAAGGGAGAGAGAGAGGAGTGTTGAGTGACAGGGTGGTGAGTGAGTATAGGGTGATATGTAATGAGTGAATGAGAAGGTGATTGTGAGGAACAGGTTGTAAGTTGCTGTGTTATTGGTAGGAAAAATCTCTGTGTTTTGCTAATGATCTGGTGAGTGGGTGGTTGTGATAGGGGAGGGAGTAGGTGGTTGGGTTGGGTGGTTGGGTGTGCAGGATGGGGTCGTTATGGTGAACAGGAATCGAGTGTGATGAAACAGCTCTGGCAAGATGTGACGTGACGAGGGGAATGGTACAGAGTGATGAAGAGTAGCTGAATATAAACTGACTGACTGTGGTGAGGAGGGAATAAATGCGGCTAACGTGTGTGTCTGTCTGCCTGCCTGCCTGCCTGCCTGCCTGCCTACATGCCTACCTACCTACCTGTTTGCCTGCCTGCCTGTCTGCCTGCCTAGGATTGGGGAGGAGGTAGAAGTAAATGAGGTGGAGGAAAGGATGGGTGAGACTGGTTAGGTATTTCCACAGGGTTAATTGGTTGCACATGAGGTGATTGTAATGAGGCGGTAAGGGTGACTGTCTGCGGTTGAGTTCATTATATATTAAGGTAGACAGACAGACAGACAAGCAGGTCAAATGGTTCTGGGTTGTGATGAAGTAGTTGGTTGTGTTTAGAGTTGGCGTCGTTCGGTCGTTCATATATGTCTGGTTTTAATGAGGAAAATACTGTTGTAGTTATTGATAATTTGGTGGTGGTGGTTGAACATTAAAGTCCGGTCATTTTATTATGTACATATATTTATGTTCATTCAATGTACCAACTGCTGGGGAGATTATAATAAAATACAGCTCTTGTTGTCGCACATGCAAGCTATCACTGTCAGTTCTGATTATCCAAATGTACTCACAAATATCAAAGACGTGAAACATCGGCAGTAAATTAAAACATTAATTTAGTATTTGAAAGTTACAACATCTGGTGTAAAGAAAAAAACAATGCTAAATTGGTAACAGTAGACAACACACACCCCATGTGAGGTCTACCTTAACAGGGATTCATTTGCTGTTGGTGACCTGGAAGGCTACTGATGCCTCCAACTTAGACTAATAAAACAGATTCCCTCCCCCCTAGTCCTCTCAATCGTATACTGTCTGTCTCCTGGTATAGTTTGGAGGAGCAAGTCCCCTTCCATTCACCTACAAACAAATGGCTGTCCACTTAAGCAAACTAGAGAGTGATGTGTGGTTGGCTGACTGGCTGACTGGCTGGCTGGTTGGCTGGGTGGCTGTTCTTGCGGTGATTGGCCAGTGCTGCATGGAGAATTTCGGCCCCATCACATCAGTCAAGGTTAAAGTGAGAAGATGGTTTATGAACACGTGTGATAGCGCCGTCGAGTAGCACTTTGGTCAGCTGGTGTGCGTTGATCGTTTAGGTGTGGCGTAAAGTGGATGGATATATAAGTTAGGAAGGCTGTAATTGGCACCAGGATGTAGTTGATGTGGAGGATGTGAGGATTAGAAGTTAGATTGGGCCAGATTTGATTAGTTAGATTGGGGTGGGTTGGTTTGATGGACCAGGGTGGGCTGTGGTTGGGCCGGGTAGAGTCAATTTAGACAACGTTGTGAATACGAAAGTGATGCTTGCATGGGTAAAGGTGTAGAGAATTGTTGAAGGTTGCTGAGTGACAGAAGAGGCTGATTTTACTTGTAGTGATCTGCTTGTGGGTGATTGACAGCTGTGGTGGTGACGGATGTAGTGATTGTAATGTATCGGTGAAGGTGAGACGACAAATTAATTATTATAGATGGTGAGTGACATGATAATTATAATACTCACCTTTATAATAATAGTTCCGCTACTAGGGGCCTTTTTATTTTTCACACAGTTTGTACATCAGAATAAACTACAATACAGAATACTGGAAACCATCTGATCTGCAAACAGGTAACTTAAGCCTATCAGACATTTTCATTAAATTTTCTTCAATCTGTATTAATTATTTATTTTTGATGTTCAAGTGTACCAGTACTCAGTGAGTGTTGCTTAGATGTTCGAATCTGAGAGGTATGTTTCTGGCAACTAATATTATGAGGGTCTAGAAAGAGAGGGAGACGAGGAGAGGAGAGGAAAGATGTCTTACTGATAAAGAGTAACAAGAAAAAGAGTAGTGAAGAATGGAAAGTGTGGATGATAATGGGACAGTTCAGGTAGAAGGCAGGGGAGAGAGAACATGAGACGAGGAGCAAGAAGAAAAGTTACTAAATGTATGGAGGTTAAGAAAATATAATAAGTGAATGTACAAACGAAAACGATAAGAAACGTACGAGGAGGAATAGGAAAAGGATGGAAATCAAGAAACGTCATTGAAGAAGAGGAAAATAAAACACAGACTGAAAAGTAGGAAGGAAGGAAGGAAAAAAATAAATATGCAATTAAAAAGAGGAGGACGAAAAGAATTCCAAAGTACGATGCTCAAATAAAACATAAGGAGGAAAAAGACAAAAGGAAGAGGAGTGTAGAAGAAAAGTGAGGAGAGGGGAAGAAAAGTAAGAGTGCAGGAGACGAGCAACGTAAGGAAGAAAACAATACCAGGGTACTAAACAGGAGGAAGAAGGAAGGAGGAAGAAAAAGAAGACAACAACTGGAGGAGGAGGAGGAGGAGGAGGAGGAGGAGGAGGAGGAGGAGGAGGAGGAGGACAAGAAGGAGGAGATGGGGTAGTTGGAGGGGTACCATAAATAAGAAAGTGGCGCACGTCTTGACTGAGTGTATATAACGTGCATGTAATCTAGCTCTAATCTCACAACCCGCTAACATATACTTATGCAAATGCTGCCTGATATATCGTGGTTAATATTATATGCACCTAAGAACCCAAATCCATTTACATTGGTTAATGGCGAAGGTATAACAGATACGAATGGAATAACTTGGTCTAAAACGCAATTAGCTCTCTGATGTACACCTGCGTTCTTAAGAGGGAAGGAGTGAGGGAGGGAGAGAGAGAAAGAGAAAGGAAAAAATAACACATTCACGGACGTCGGATTTATTTACTGCTGAAAAATGCATCAACAAATTATCTTAAAATGGAATCGGTGGGCCGAGGGCGACTTGCAGTGCTTAGTGGCCGGGGGGGGGGGGTGTCTGGAAGGGGTTAGGGGTAAGGGGGGGGGGGTTTGTGCTTGTTCTGGTGATGGTGGTGGTGGGCACAACACACACACACACACACACACACACACACACACACACACACACACACACACACACACACACACACATAACGACCGACTAGAACACTATTTACGCCTCGGTACATGAAAATAGATGTTTGAGGAGACTGTGAGTAGGATGTGATAAAGAGGGATAGGTCAGGCAAGGCAGTAACACACACACACACACACACACACACACACACACACACACACACACACACACACACACACACACACACACACACACCAGCAAGCAAGCAAGCACTGGAAGGTAAAAAAAATAGTGGTAATACAGTAAATTGTATCATAAAGAAAAGATATTGAATGTCTGAATCTCATTGCCGATAAATTCTGAGAAGGTGACCTATTGTGAAAGGTATATTATAATAACGACACAGTAAGTGGTGAAGCCCCGAACCTGTGTGTAGGTTGCATTGTCTCATATTTATAGTGTATCTCGTGTAATGTAGTACAGAAATTATAATAATTATAATAATATTTTTAAAAATTAAAATAATAAAATTATAATAATAGTTATAATTATAACATTAATAATAATATTAATAATAATATTAATAGAGACAATTAAAATAATGATAATGATAATAATAATAATAATAAGAATTAAAATCAAATAATGGGGCATTGACCAAATAATTCTCTATTGAAATTAAAAGCATTGACATTAAGGACCCTGTGATCGTGTATGAGATTTGGTGGCTTCTGATTCCTCCCGACTATGCCACGAAACATGCTCCTTCCATATGGGTGGTGTTTCATTGCAACATTTGAAGGACTCACTAACCTCCAATTGTCTGGCTACATCACGGGGTCCCCTAACTTTTCAAAGACGTTACGAGCCTGCACAAACATTATTACATGCACTCAGGAACACATTACAGGGACCTCACAAGCATATTCCCAAGCAGTCAAAAGCATAATATTACAAGCATTATATATAGGGTACACACAGCCACTCGCAATGTCTCACAAATAATTGCAAGCATCTCATCCACCACACAGGCATTCGTTTTCCCTCGTAAGTATTTCCAGGCCCCTCGCAGGAACTTAAAGACACTCATAAACTCTCCAAGCACATCACGGGAACTCCCAGGGATCCGTACATTCTTGCAAGGCACCTCACATGCATGCAGGAACTCTGAAGCACTCCTATAGGTATACTTACAGACACATCATCACAGGAACTTCCACACCCTCAAACCTATTAGCATGTATAATACTGGAACAAAACATGGACTTAAGCCCCTGCAAGCACTTTATAAGAACATAACAAGCACTCATAAGCCCCGGTAAGCTCATTGCAGGAATGGACAAGCACTCATAAGTATTTTTCCGTTCCTGCATATACTTATAAACACTTGCAGGCACTTCACTGGAACATAATACACACTCATAAGCTCTGGCAAGCACATTACAGGAATTCAAATGCATTTGTAAGCCCTCCCAAGCACTCCACGTTCCCCGGGTATTTATGAACGCTGACAGGCGCTCATGAGCACTCAGTAGGTCCTGAAAGCACCTCACAAGCAGCCAACAGAGGCACTACTTAACAAAAGCGTCGTTTCAAGAATTTCGCGCGTGAGGCAATGAGGGTGAATGAGGAAACAATGAAGGAGGAGGAAGAGAAGGACTAAGAGGAGGAGAAAATTATGAAGAGGAAGGGAGGAAATTAAGGGCGAAAGTGGGAAGAACAGGAGAAAGGGAAGAAATGATGAAGAGGATGCATGCTAGGAAAAGGGGAACGTGGGAATAAGTGGAAAGGATAGATGGAGGACATTTGGAAGAGGAAGAATGGGAAGGAGGAAATTAGGTCGTGAAGGAGAAAGGAAGGAAGGAAGGAAGGAAGGAAGCAGGGAGATAGTGACAGGACGGGAGGGGGAATAATGGTAGATAAGGAGGGAGAGACGGAGGCAATTAGGAAAAGATGAAGGGATGGAAGATGGGGCTGAAGGAGAGAGAGAGAGAGAGAGAGAGAGAGAGAGAGAGAGAGAGAGAGAGAGAGAGAGAGATTAGCAAGGAATATAGAGGCAAGAAACAAACGGAGAGAGGGAGGAAGGTCATAAGTGAAGGAGGGAAATAAGAGAAGAGAGAATGAATGAGGGAGACAGGTAGAAAGGGAGAGGAAGACATAAGGAAGGAGGATAAGGAAGCAAGGCAAGAGTAAAGATGGAAGTAGGCAAGGAAAGATGGAAGGAAGGGAGATGGAGGGAAGCAAGTAATGATTAAGTAAAGTAACAAAAGAAGGAACGAAGGAGGGGGCTGACGAAAAAAAAAAGTGAAATGTTGGAATTTCGAAAAGAAGGAAGGATAGCGAGAGGGAAGTAAGTAAGGAGTGTGTGAGTGTAGGAAGGAAGGAAGGCGTAAGGGAAGTAAGGAGTGAGTGAGAGAGAGAGAGAGAGAGAGAGAGAGAGAGAGAGAGAGAGAGAGAGAGAGAGAGAAGGAAGGAGAATGGTTGGAGACGGACTTAAGGTTGGTTCATTAACATGCACCCCGCACCCCAAATATAGGTTGTAATTAGCCCAATTAATCTACAAATGATATACGACTTAGCATCATGGAATATTCATAAGTTACTTGCTATTTCGTATAACATTTAATGCAAAGCTCCAAAGGCGGGGAATTGCCAAGTGGTTTCTCGTTATTGTGTCTTACCTTCGTTTGGGGGTTCATCTTTTTTTTTTTCTCTTTACCTACTTGAGTGTTTCTTTCATTTTTTTTTTTTTTTTTTTTTTTTTTTGCTGGAGCCAGCATTATTATCTGCAATGTAATATATATGTGTATGAGGTAACTGGCCGGCCATTAATGTTAGGTGATCGAGTAGTTTTTAGCTTGGTGGCTATTAAGGATCATTCAGGTAATTATATACGTTATAACTTAGATGAGACCCAGAGCTCAGTTGCCTTCTCTCAATTATAAATCCTCGCTCCTCCTTCGCGGTTTAATTATATAAATATAATTGGATACACATCGCCTGGAAACCCATTAATTCTCTCCTCGTTTCTCCCGCTGAGTTAAGGCATTCGATACCTACCGCAATTACAGACGAAAATTTTAAATGCAAATCAGTAAAAATGTCTTATCAGTGGCTGGGAGCTGAGGCCGGTCGTTATCTCCAGGTGACATGCATTAAGGTCAGACTAATGCCCAGGTGTGTCAGTAACCCGCTCGCACCCCCGCCCTATACCCTGCAATGCCCTCCTATCCCTTCTCTTCTCTTCCTTCCCTTCATTTCCCTTCCACTCCCATCCCTGTCTACTACTGCTTCAGCTGCCGGTGCTGTCCTTACCTGCCTTCCTGCATGTACTCTTCTCTCTCTCTCTGCCTCCCTCCCTGTACCCTTCTCTCTCCCTGCCTCCCTCCCTGTACCCTTCTCTCTCCCTCTCTCCATGCCCTTCTAACTTACTACTGCTCCTTCCCTGCCCTCCTTTCCTGCCCTCCTTCCCTTACTCTTACTACGGTTCGCCCCCTGTCATCCCTCCTTACTATTAATCTCTCCCATGCCTACACTCCTTACAATTATTATTTTCTTCCTTGCCTGCCCTCATCTTCACTAACTTAGCCTGCTCTTTCCTTAACCCTACCCCTAGTGCCCTGCCCTACCCTCCCCTCCCCTGACCTCCCCTGCCCTGCCCAGCCTGCCTGCCCTGCCCCCTTCCCCCCTTGCTTTACCCAGCCCCCTCCACTGCTGCTGGTGGTGTTCTTGATGTCCTTCCCAGCCCTGCCCTGCCCTGCCCAGCCATACAGCTACACCTGCTCTGCCCTGCCCTACTGCCCTCCTCCCTGCCCTTCCACCTTTACTCCCTGCTGTGCCTTGCCTGTTTATCTTTCCTTCCCTCCTCCACTGCTCTGTCATTCCTTGTCATACCCTAATATCCCCCTATGTGCCCTTTTATCCTCTCCCCTTATTATATCCTACTGTGTACAGCATGTCTCCCCAAAGCACTCTTCTCTCACTACCTCCCTCCCTCCCCAGCTTCAACCCCCTCTCCCTCCCTCCCCAGCTTCCACCCTTCCTCCCTCCCACCCCCTCCAGCTTCCTACCTTCCTCCCCACACCTTTTCCAGCTTCTACATTGCAAATTCCTGAACCATTCTTCACTGTGAGGCTTGTAGACCATTGTGCACATTAACCCCAGTGATACCTGGCTGGAGGGAACATAAATACATCAGCTTGTGAAGGGTAATCTCTCTCTCTCTCTCTCTCTCTCTCTCTCTCTCTCTCTCTCTCTCTCTCTCTCTCTCTCTCTCTCTCTCTCTCTCTCTCTCTCTCTCTCTCTCTCTCTCTCTCTCTCTCTCTCTCTCTGTCATTTGAGAACGTATGGTACTGTGCATTGGTCCCAAATGGTGTAATCTGTGTGTACGACTCGAGTATGTAGAGGACGAATCAACCCGTCTCCTGTAATTATCGAATGCCTTCCTCTCATACGTCACCTCAGTATTCAAGTTGTATATATTCGTTGAGTCTTTATTTTATAGCTGTATGTGTGTACTCAAATTCATTTATATATTTATCGATATACAAACACATATATACATACCTTCTAATGTTACTAAGTCAGTCCTGGCGCAGGTCTGATGACTACACGTTGTACTCACGACAGAAAACAGGTATACTTAGTTAGCCCTTGAGAAAACATTGATGACATTATATATTCAAATGTACTTAGGTGTGCGACTAGTCATGTTTCTGTGTGTGTCTTTTTGTATACAGTACATATGAGCATAATATGTAGTGCGCTGTGTGCGTATACATTCTGTGAGTGTACCAGTATGCGTATGCGTGGCTGAGAATGAAGTGTGTTACGCACAATAATGCACTAATCACGCTGTGGTGGTCTCCCTACAAGACCTCACACGGGAGCTGCATTACCAAGTGCCCCGCGGCGCGTACTCCAAGTGCCATAATGCCATAATGTAGTGTAAATACGGTTCACTCTGAGGATAATGAAGGCAGATGGCACGATCTCTTATTCCAGGCAGACCACGACCAGACCCAGACCAGGTTATCTCCCAACTCGACCACAGTACAAGGACACTCACTCTTTCTCTCTCGGTTCAAGACGTTCACGATCACTTCCTTTTCCTACAAACACTCATGAGGCTCATCACACTGGTTCGTTCATCTCTTACAAGATTCCCCTTTGATTGTGAGAAGCCAACACGATACATCGTCCGTAACGATATAAAAACACCATAAGATTGATTCGGTGAACACAAACAGTTATAAAAACACCTGGTTTTTTTGGTTTTTGGTTTCTTAATGTGATTCGAATCCGCCCGAATCTTGCATAAACTAACCTAAATTACCAATGCGGTTCCTCCTTTACATTCTATTCCTGACAAATACTTTAATATATTTTTTGCCTACCTTATAATCATATGACATGAAGCGAGCATAATGTAATATTATTTTTCCCTGAAAAGAGAGTGGTAAGTTTTCCTTGTACTGTAAGAGACTTGGTAAGGAGTGCAATGGGGGCCGCTCCTTCACTTCAGTTGGTACCGCGACTTGCTTTACGATCAGCCCGGGCCAGACGATCGGATTCAGGTTACGGATGCGGACGAGGCTTGTTAGGAAATTAGATCTGTTTTCTCGTTAGGAATTGGACGGCTGCTTTATACCTGGGGTGTCTGGCGCGGATGGAGGGGGGGTGGGGGGCTGATTGATAATTCAAGGTTGGGACCCCGAGGAAGCAGGTGCATTAAGAATACATTGGTGGGGGCCATTGCAAGTGTTGGTGGGGTGAATAGTGCGATGAGACCTTGCTTAGCGTTAACTGACACCGAATTAATCTGCACTTCGATAAGGTTTGTGGGTGTTTATCATACTGTAACTGTGGCGGCGGGGCTGGCAATTGTTCTAACACCCTCTGATTTAACTCGCTCTCAAAAGGAGGTGCATTTATCTCGAGGTGTGACAGGTATACACTACATATTATTATTATTATGAGTGGGATATTATATTGAGCAAGAGAGAGAGAGAGAGAGAGATTTAAGTATAATGATGGTAAGAAGGGTGTGTTTGTAATATTATTTTAGAAGTGATTTTGCACCAGTCCAAGAAGAGTCGGACAGGATACATATATCTGTCCAGACCATAAATAATTTTAAGGAGGATTGTATAAGAAGAGGAGGCCACGCATGACATGAAGTGTTGTTTATTGTGCATGAGTGGATGTATTGTAGGTTACCGTCAGAATAATCATAGGAGTTCGGAGTGTCTGTTGTATTTGAAGTGATTATACACCTGTTGAGATGAGTAGCAGAAGACATACACGATAAATACTTATGAGACGAGTTTGGCTTTGGGTTGTAGTGACTTATTAATAATTATCCCGAGGGGAAACTTGACAGAGAACCCCACAGCATATATAATTTATAAGATAAGGAGGGTAAAAGCCGTGTAAATAAATCTCAAAGTGGGAAGTCGACCAGCAGATGCATAGAGAAAGATAAGTAAAACAGTTGTCTATTAATATAACTGAACTCTACTGCGTGGTTTTAGTTTATTATGAGGTAGTACAATGTTCACATCATTCAAATTATATTCAGTATATACCTAAACCCTCGATCACATTTGTATAATAATAATAAAGATAATATAAACCGTAATAGAAATATTAATAATAATAATAATAATAATAATAATAATAATAATAATAATAATAATAATAATAATAATAATAATAATAATAATAATAATAATAATAATAATAATAATAATAATAATAATAATAATAATAATAATGATAAAAAAGAAAAAAAAAAAAATAGAAATAATAATAATAATAATAATAGTAAATAATATTAATAATAGTAATAATAATAATAATAATAATAATAATAATAGTAATAATAATAACCCGTAGAAAAAAAAAAAACTTGAGGAAAACCCGGAGAGGATGTGCAAATAAACGATGGTGACGGTGATAAAAGAAGGCGATAATTACGTGGCTAAAAGTTGCATGAAGAATATAGTGTGGTATAAGAGAATGGGTCCTCTGGTGTGGTGTGGTCTGGTCTGGTCTAGGGTGAATACTTATTAAAATGCTAGCCATCAGACAGATTTATTAATATGATGATTATGATAACGATTAGCTGAACATTCTTTTTGATTAGAATTTCGATGAGAGAATGCATTAAACTTTATAATTTAATCACGGGTGCAAGTGATTAGCATTGTTGTGGTGGCCCCTCTGTGTGTGTGGGTGTATGTGTGGGTGGGTGTGTGTGTGTGTGTGTGTGGGTGTGGGTGTGGGTGGCTGGATTATATTTATATGTTGGGTATATATTAGCCACAGTGTTGTTGGGGGATGAGTATGCTAAGTTAATTGTGAGTGGGTGGGTATGCTAAGTTGGTTATAGGGGGGGGGGGGGTAGGGAGGGGGGTATGCTAAGTTAATAATATTGTGGGTGGGTGAGTGGGGGGTATGCTAAGTTGGTTGGTCGTGGGTGAGTGAGTGGTTATGCTAAGTTGGTTGGTTGTGGGTGAGTGAGTGGGTATGCTAAATGGGTGGATGAGTATGCTAAGTTGGTTGTGTATGTGTGTGTGTGTGTGTATTTTAAGTTGGTTGTGAATATTCCCTCTACGGTATATATTTGGGAATGGTACCATATGCTTGGAACTCATCTGTAGGTTCTAGAAGTGTATGTTTATGGATTGTGTATATTACTGGAATAGTCTTACGAGTATATACATTATATCTATATGCTTAGGTAGGACATATTACAGCTATAGTGTTACGAGAAGTATATGCTTAACTGGGATATATTTCAGCAAAGTGTTATACGTATATGCTCAATGAGGGTGTAATATACTCTGATGGGTATGTGTATCTTAGCTTAGGGTGTGTTTTGTAAGTTAGGGTGGGCGGTACCTGTTGGATTAGCCAGGGTGAAAGTATGATAATATTATTCATCACCGCTCTATGAAGCCTGAGTATGTAGTGGGGGATATATATTATAATTATTATCTGAGTGACGGTGGCTTGAGTATGCAATTTATCGAGTACAGTCTCTCTCAAAAGTACGGTACGTCGATCGGTGATTCTTATTATCAACGGTATACAAGTTATGGTAATACTTTTTTATATACCTATAGTCATGTCTATGTGCAGAGTTGTGTGTAATATAGTGAATATTTTAAATTCATCTGGTTCAATATAGCAAAATCTTCGATGGATCTTTATTAAGTACAACTGTACATTGAAATTACGAAGCTGTTTTAGGCACCTCCATCAGTGTGTGTAGGTAAAACGTTTAAGATTAATAAAACATATATGTGGTGTTTATCATGGTATTAGTTTTAGTTGGTCTGTGCCCCAATGTGTTATATATGAAAAAAAAAAACATAATAATCCTGAATTATTTCTGACAAGTTAGTTACTGGGAATCATGGAGATGTTTGAATCCTGAGTGTTGAGCCTGAGTGTTTGAACTTAGTGAGAGTTGGAATTCCAGGTCATTTAGTGGCGTCTCTTCCTTGCAATGAGTCTAGGTAGTGACCATATATATATAAAGAGAAGTGTTGTTGTGCATATTATATCCTACCTGGGCTGAGTGTATGCTGGGGCATGTGTAAGTGGATGAAATATGTGACAGCACATGTACGTGTTTGTGGACTAAATTAGTGCCTGTGCATCAGTGTACACTGCATGTGTGTACAGTGCATTGTTGCTTGTGTGTGTATTATGTAGGTATTTGTGTGTTGCATAGTTGCTTGTGTGCGTGTGTATGTATGCAAATATTTGTGTGTATGTATGTGTCCATATATAATGTCCATGTACCTATATATCTGCATGTAGTTATAATTATACACATGTGCTTGTGTGTATAGTTTGAGTGCACGTATGTATGTATTTACGTGTACGCCACACGTGCCGTACCCCATGAATGCCCCGCCCGTGGTGCCACCCAAGACATAACTGGTATCTGTGTGATTATAGCCTGACCACCCCGCGCCTCGATATATGGACTGTGAGCTATAATGATACACGCTGCTGCACCACTCTCACACACACTACACTCGCTCCCTTCATCCTCCTTCTTCCTCTTCCTATCTCTTTGTACTCTTTCATACACACACTCAAATCTCCCATTTTTCCTCCTTCTGCTTGCCCTTCCTCTTTCTATCTTTGTGTACTCTTTCTCCTCTTTCATACACACATTCAACTCTCTCCCTTCCTCCTCCTTCTTCCTCTTCCTATCTCTGTGTACTCTTTATCCTCTTTCATACACACTCTCCCATTTTCCTCCTTCTGCCCCTCCTTCCTCTTCCTCCCATCTGTGTGTATAATTTATCTTTTCCCACACCTCCACTAAACTTGTCCCCCTCCTCCTTCGTCTTCTACCTGTTTGTACTAGTTCTCTGTCAGTCGGTTTATTATTCTTCCAGTACCTACTTTACTCTTCATACTCGCTCACACACTCAACTTTTCCATTTCTCTCCTCCTTTCTACACCAGTTTTATTTTCCAATACTCTTCTACCTCTACCTTCTAATTGAGTCCTCTTCATTTCTTTACTCTTCCTCTCCGCCTATACTCACTCACTTTTCCATTGCTTATACTGTACTACATTTCCTCTTCATACTTATTAAATTCCCTTAATTGGAAGATCCAGAAAAACTAACTTCCACACAGTAAGCAGCCTCCGACCGCTATCCGTGGAGATGCAAACCCCCTCCTCCAGCTCCACCTCTCACACTCCACCCACACCACTTTATCCTACCACTTCCATCATCCACCACAACCACTTTTGTACAACAGTTATTAAAAGTTCACAAACATTCCTTCCATTACTATAACGCTTACCATCACCATGGCAGCATTAATGACACCTGGCATGTTGATGCAAAATAATGAGATGAGGTTGACTTTTGTTATGATATTGTGACTAACACCAAACAGTAACATTCAACCAAAGTATAACCACAGACACTAAAAGGGTTAAGCCACTTCTATAAATGGCTTTGTTAACAATGGTGGTTTCCGTTTTTTATACTTTGTTCTTTCTGCCACAGAACAGTTTTATTTTGTTAAATAGAACTTACTGGCACTCTGGGGGTTAAATTGAAGAATTTGCATGTACAAAACTCAGAGTACACTCAGTTTTATTTTTTCTTCTTGGATTCGTTCTCTTTCTGACTTTGTGACTGCCTCTTTCAAAGTTCACTAACGGCAGCATCAGCATCATTGACACAATCTGAAGGTAACCTGCAGCGTGGAGGGTACTAAGACCCGCCCCTTTGCATGCATTATAGCCTCATATAATCTCAGGTTCCAGGGCACGCGGTCAGTCCTGCCCATAAACAGCAAGAGCAACAGCAGGCAGCGGCGTTGACAAAATCTGAAGTCTGGCACGGCACCAAGGGGGGACTAAGGCATCAACCCTCCCACCCACCCACCCAACCCTTGGCTCTCTCGCCTCTCTGCATTATAACGTCATATCATTTAAAGTCCAGCCCACGTAATGACTTTCACCTGCTTAGCATGCGCTCCTGCGGTGACAAAAAGGTCGGGGAATATAAGTTGGCCGCGTTTTACCCCTGGCTTCAGTCGCCCTGGATAATTTGCCGGATAATGTGTTGTGAAATTTCTCGCATGTTAATCAGAGGAGGGAGAGGATGAGGGAGGAAGGGTGTTGAAAGTAAAGGAGAGTAAGAGGGAGGGAGGGAGGGAGGGAAGGAGACCAATGAAAGAGGAGGAGGGAATAAAGAGAGGAGGGAGGTGGGGGGATGAAAGTAATGAAAGAGAGACAGCTAGAGAAAGAGGAGGAGGGAGAGAAGCTGAGACAAGGGTAAAGGAAAGGAGGAGTAGAAGAAAAATGTAGGAAGAATTTGGCTGAAATAAGATGCTGTAGAGAGGAAGAGGAGGAGGAGGAAGAGGAAGAGGAAGAGGAAGAGGAGGAGGAGAAGGAGAAGGAGGAGGAAGAGGAAGAGGAGGAGGAGGAGGAGGAGGAGGAGGAGGCGGCAAAGAAAAGGAAAGAATATAAGAGACAAAAGGAAAGACGTGAATGTTTTGGAGTAATGAGTGATGAAAGATTATAATAGCAAGAAAACCACCACCACTACTACCATCACCACCACCACTTCCTCTACCACCACCACCACTACCACCACCGCTACCATCACCATCACCACAACCTTACTAATGATACCTGCTACCGCTATACCATCGCCAAAACTCACCAACACTAAGGAAAAACCAGCCCACTTTACCTGGAGTATATTAATGAAGCAAGAATTACCCGCGAGAGAGAGAGAGAGAGAGAGAGAGAGAGAGAGAGAGAGAGAGAGAGAGAGAGAGAGAGAGAGAGAGAGAGAGAGAGAGAGAGAGAGAGAGGTGGAAAGTATTCAGCTTTTTGTCAGTATGAAAGCTGGCAATATTTTAGCAACTCACTGTTCTAGACACTGTTACTTTCGCATTTTTATTATTATTATCATTATCATTATTATTATTATTATTATTATTATTATTATTATTATTATTATTATTATTATTATTATTATTATTATTATTATTATTATTATTATTATTATTATTATTATTATTATTATTATTATTATTCAATATCACACCTCCCTCTCATATCCATAAGTTGAGACTCTTGGAAATTATGCAGAATGAAAATGAAAAAATAATAATGCTCAACGAAAAATGAAAAATAAAAATGACATTGTCAAGGCTGTGTGGGCAAGGCAGGAGTGGAGACAACTGTACCCCAATACCACCACCGGATGCGTCATTGTTTAGGGTTCTACTCGTGTACCAACAACACCTGATTAGTTAAGAGTTATCCTATCCAAATTTATTCATCCCCAAACTTTGTAAATGGAGAGTTTAGGTGGAATGCTGGCTGGCTGGATGCTGTCACCTAATTCTCAATCAGTTTTTAACCGCGAAAATATAATTATTCCACAACTTTGTAAGCCGACCGAGTGCTAGCAGGGACTATTATACACTACAGACACATCAAATAATTATCTACCAGTTATAATAGATCAAATTACTGCCGGCGCTGTGAAGGGAATGTTAATAGGATGGATGCTACAAGAGTTCACCTCATTATGTATTAGCTGCTCATAGGCCATCTAAACTTGTTCCATTTTTATTAACATTTTTTTAAATTAAACTGAGTACTGTACTGACAGTCGTATTATTATTATTACTATTATTATTACTATTATTGTTGTTATTATTATTATTATTGACCATTTTAGCATCTCCGATCATATCAAAATTCTTGAAGATAAAATGGCAAGTGTATTATACAGTAGGGTTAAATCATGCAAGGATTATATCAACTTTACATAGGTAATAATAATCACATCATTACATGATCCCATAGGTAATAATAATAATCACATCATTAGGTACAAGATAGTAACATCTAAAATAACAGCCAACTTTAATGAATCACACTTTCTGGGCCACAACACGGATTTTAAACCACCGTATACATTCCATTTCAAGTTCGATAAAAATGCACAAAGAACCAGGAATCCGACAACTAGTAAGGTACGAATCTATGACCACTGACGCCCACCACGTGTTCGTTTCCCTGGCCTGTGTGTGTGTGTGTGTTGAACGGCTGTATATAGGAATGTAGACTATAACCCGTTCAGTGACCGGCCCCAGACATGCTACCTCACCCCGTCAGTGGCTTGGGTTGGGTTGGTGGAGAAAGGCAACAGGAGGTGAAATATTAATAGCAAGTGTTTAAGCATCTCATTATTTTCGCGTAACTAGGCCGCGCTGAGCCCAGTTGGTGTGTGTGTGTAGGTGTGTGTGTGTGTGCGTGTGTGCTCGATTGGTTACCTCACCTTCTCTCTGCACACACGCATCTCCTCCTCCCCTTTACTGTTTGCTCTTCACCATTTCTCCTCCTCTTCCCAATTTCTCCTCCTCTAGTCCATTTCTCCACCTCTTCCCTATTTACACTTCTTCCCCATTCACAAACCTCTTCCCCATTTACCCCCTCTTCCCCATTTCCCTCTTTTTTTTTTACCCTGTTTACTCACTCGCATCTCTTATACCGTGTGGGAAGAACTTAACCCTTATAGTTTGAATCTTTAGCCCCCTTTCCTTTTTCCACACTCACCAACTCCTCATTCCCACACCTCGGACGGCCTCCCATGAGCCTGTATCCCCCCACCCCCATCCCCACCCCCCTGTTCATTATCTTTCCCATACACTCTCTCCGTCCCCTACACACCCTGACTTACCAACCCGCCCCTCCACCAAGCCTCCATCCAGTACTGCCTCTTCATCAGTCACACAACACTCCAACACAGCTTCCGTATCACCCACTCCTGACTCACATAACTCCCCTCACACACACACACCTTCTGTACCTGTTTACATCGAACACATGCCGCTACCTCAGATCACATTTGTTTTACCAGCGCCTTACACCTTAGCCTACCCCCCTATTCCTTCTAGTACCTCTCTCTCTCTCTCTCTCTCTCTATATATATATATATATATATATATATATATATATATATATATATATATATATATATATATATATATATGATAGATAGATACTATAGATATATGTGTGTATGTGTGGCAGCTATTTAAGTCAAGCTGATATTACACTTTTCATATTTTCTTCTCCCACCTTGATCTCTCTCACCCTGTTGTATTTTTATTCTTACATTTCCCCCTCGGCTTTCCTTACCCAGCATAATAATAATTCCCGGCAGTGTGTTTCTTTCTGCCTTCCCTCCCTCCCTCCCCTTTTTACTAACTCTTCTTAATCTCTCCCTCCCCCTTTTGCTCATTATTATCGCCTTTCTTCCTCCTACTTAATCCGCCTTTCCCCGTACCCAGTCTTCAGGACCTCCCCTACACACCCCTTCCCCTCCTGCCTTTTGACGTCCACCCTTCTTCCCAGTCCAAGTCCTCCCCTTCCTCTGACATCCCCCTTCTCACACCCTACCCACCGTTCTTACATCCTCCCCTTCCTTCATACATCCTTTCCCTTTCCTACCTTTTTTACTCCTTCCACCTATCTTTATATTTTCCAACCTCTCCCTACTCACATCCTTCCCTTCTTCCCCCTTTACTTTCCTTCTCCCTTCTTGCGACCTAGCCTCGTCCATCACCGTAGCGACACCCTAATTCTTAAACGCACTGAGTGATCACTGTAATACGCCGGCCATCATGCGAGTTTCCACCTGATAATTGGTGTGATAACAAGATGAGGCTGAGTGTGCCGATGTCGGGAAGCAGGTGCACAGGGCTGGATGTAAACAGTATGCACGCACCCACACGCAAACATAAACATAAACAATCACACACACACACACACAGATCCATTTCCGTAGCTCTCAAAGATAATCAAACTCATTTACCGTCCCTGTACTTCTATCCCTCCCTACTATAACATTCCCCAGTCCCCGCACCCCGCCCCCTCCCCCTCCCTCCGCTCACTCACTCACTCAGTCTGTAGGCCACATCTCATTAGCAGCGGTGTGTGTATGTGTGTGTGTGTGTCCTAAGTAGTGAGGTATATTGGCCGCATTACTGCAGCCCCACACAAGTACCCCACTGAATGCCATCATCCCCGACACTCACTCGCTTAACGTCCCTGATAATTACACACACACACCACGATATTTTGGTGACGCTGTTTGACGACAAGTTGTACTGTAGTGGGAGTGGGAGTTTCACTTTATCTTGTATTAATTCTTGTGGTGCTTATTGCTTTTGATGTAATTTTGTATTGTCTTTGATTTTATATATTTTATGTGTGTATTTCGTTATGTTTATGCTTGACATTTACTCATTTATGATTACTTTCTTTATAAAGGTGTAAACAATGTGGCTATATTATTTCCTACACAGGAAGATAGAGAAACTTTGTTTATAAATTGGTGAGTGAAAATTGTTGACAGAAATTTTCGTCTGAGAAAATTCCACTACGCCGTCCGCCAGCCAATAGCCATCGTGTCCAAGTTAATGTAGTACTTGTGAGTCTTGGGTGAATATTGAAGCCCCAGTGATGGACGGACCAAAGTGACGAGGGTTAAAGATGGGTAGAGGAGAGGGGAAGAGCTGTTGGTGGTGGATGTGGAGAGAGAGGAGGGTTATAGGGAGGTGTGTGTGTGGGTGTCGTAGTGAGGGTTGAGTGGTGAGGGTACTCTAGTGGTGGTGGTGGTGGTGGTAGGAAAAATGGAAGTATGGTAATGTTGTTTACAGGAGTTGACTGTGTGGTGGTGGTAGTGGTGGTGGTAGTGGCTAGAGTTGTGTTGGTGATGATAATGGTGGCAGTGGCTGAATCATGGTAACAGGAATGGTAATTGTTGGTACTGGCGGTACTGGAAATGATGTTGTTTGAAAGAATGAGAACGGCAACAATAATATAGATGGTAGGAGTAATAATGGTAAAAGCAATACTGGCAGTTACGGTGATTGTGGCAGCCAAAGTTGTACAGTCACGGTCAATAGTCCTGCAACACCTTCCAATGAGATGGCCTCGAAAAATAATACGAATCTATAGCTGTTTGTCTTTGCAATATTGGTTCATAAGATTCACTCAAATGGCTCACTTTTATTCACTAGGTTGCAGGACTTTTGACCATGGCTGTAGCAATGGTAGTGGTGGGTGGTGTGGCTTGGCTTGGCTTGGCTTGGCGTGGCGGGGACTGACCAACCCACCAAACCATTCATCACAGTGTAGACACCAAGATGCCACCGCGGCGCGCTCCTCACACTAGGAGGAATGCCACTACCACCACTACTCCCTCCACCACCACCACTACTCCCTCCACCACCACCACTACTACTCCCTCCACCAACACCAACACCACTACTCCCTCCACCACCACCGACACCACTACTCCCTCCACCACCACCACCACCAATCCTTCCACCAACACCACAACTACCACTACTGCTTCCCCCACCAGTTCCACTTTTTCACACACACACACACACACCAAGCGAACCGCCACCACTTCCACATTTCTTAAAGGCAGCGAGCGGCTCCACTAAACTTTATGATGGCGCCACGCAATATGTATTATATAGAGAGAGTGAGAGTGTAACTAAAACATGATTATTTCTTTCCTGGTTTGTAAGGGAATGTTAGGGTGTAAATATTATATACTGGTATTGGGCTTATATGTACGAAAATATAGTAAAGGAGGAAGAAGAAGCAGCGAGTTGTTAAGAAGAGTGGGAATAAACAAACACAAGGGAATAGATGAGAAACAAGAGTATGGAAGGAAGGAGTGAGTAAAGAAATGTAAGAGGAATAAATCACAAGGAAGGAAGAAAGAAGAGCAAAAATATGGAAGGAAAGAAGGATGGAGTGAGGATAAAAATGTAGGAAGAAGCCACAAGGGAAGAAGACTAACAAAAGAAGGAAGGAGTGAGTAGAAGGGTGCATGAAGAGGAATAAAAAGAAGGAAGGAAGGAAGGAGTAAATAAAAAGATGCAGGAAGACTAGCCAAAAATAAGGAAGGAAGGAAGGAGTAAATAAAAAGATGCAGAAAGACTAGCCAAAAAAAAAGGAAGGAAGGAGTAAATAAAAAGATGCAGAAAGACTAGCCAAAAAAGGAAGGAAGGAAGGAGTGAATTTAAAGATGCAGGAAGACTAACAAACAAAGGAAGGAATAAAGGAAGGAAGGAGTAAGTGAGTATAAAGGTGCAAGGGACACAACCACCACTACCACCACCACCACCACCAACCATCCATCAAGTGACCGCGGCGGCCGTAATGCTTCGAGACGATACCTTGCCTTGGCTTATGCAATATTTCTCCCGGCAGTCTATATTCCTCCTTGACACCAGATTGCCAGGGTGTGGGTTTCTAAAAAGGAGCAGGAAGATTGGGACCCCCATCAATTGGGTTTGGAAGTAGGAGGTGGGATTGAAATGGAGTGTGTGTGTGTGTGTGTGAGAGAGAGAGAGAGAAAAAAAAAGAGTGTCTTTGTGTGTGTGTTTGTTTGTGCGTGTGTGTGTGTGTGTTTGTGTAAAGATATGTAATGGATATAATAATGGATATAATCACCTTAGTGATTTAACAAGAAATAAAAGTGTTCTCCAAACTCCATCCCCACTCACCCGTTCACCCATCCCCCCCAAAATGACACACATAAACAAACATTCAAAGCCACCCACTGCATCCACTCCACCACCCACTGCATCCACTCCACCACCCACTCAACCACTCCACCACCCACTCAACCACTCCACCACCCACTCAACCACTTACTTCCACATCCTATTATTAAGTATCCGTCAAAGCTCCAAGCCACTCACTCATCCCTAAAACACACACACACACACACACCCTATCCACTTCCCCATGCACTTCCCCAATCCCTTAAAATCATCAGGACTCATTTTAAAACCCTCCCTTTACGATAATTATGTAATCTATCTCCCTCTGGCCGTGTGTTTATGTATATTTTGCCTCGGTAATTTGAGGGCGGGCGTGGGCGTTTGCGTCACGTGAGAAGCGAATCAAGAGGGGGGCGGCGAGGTGGGGTGGGAGTAGGGGGGGGGGGGAGCGTCGGAGTGCAATACGAACGAGGCCCCGAGGATTATATTACTGTGTGTATTTTAGTGGGGTTAGGCTTGGGTTGGGTTTGGGTTGGGTTGGGTTGGGGTGTTTAGCGTTGGCCCGGTATATATAATTGGAGGCGGGCCAGAGTAGTGATGATGAAGTTGGAAGGTGGTGGTGGTAGTGGTGAGAGAGAGAGAGAGAGAGAGAGAGAGAGAGAGAGAGAGAGAGAGAGAGAGAGAGAGAGAGAGAGAGAGAGAAATGGTGGTGGTGGTGATGGTGTTGGTGGTGGTGGAAGAGAGAAGAGAATAGAGAGAGAAGTCGTGGTGGTGGGAGTAGGAGGTAGAGGAGAAAGAGAAGGGAAAGGAGAATTAGTGGTGGTGGTGGAGGGAAGAGAGGAAAAGTTTTGATGGTGGAGAATAGAAGAGAAAATATAATTATGGTAGTAATTGTAAAGAAGAGAGGAGAAATAGAGAGGTTGATAAAGGAAAAGTGAAGAAGGAAAAAATAGGACAAAAGTGAAATAGTTGCAGTAATAACATTTATCGTAGTTGTAGGAGTAAAATTTATAGTAGTAGTAAAATTTGTAGTTGTAGTAGTTGTAGTAAAATTTGTAGTGGTAGTAATAGTAACATTTGTAGTAGTAGTAGTAATAGTAAAATTTGTAGTAGTAGGAGTAAAATTTGTAGAAGTAGTAGTAGTAAGAGAAAGAGAAGGAGGAAGAGGAGGAAGAGAAGGAGAAGGGAGCGTGGAGTTATGAAGACATTAGAATCAAAATAAGAGTTAAGGATTCATGAAAAGGAGTTACCGGTAGTGAGAGTGAGAGAGAGTGGAAGAGGTCACGGGGGGAGAATTAAGTCAAGATGATAGGTAGGTATACTCGCAAATTGCTCCAAATCTGTTATTCTCAAATGATGGTAGGAATCAGTAAAATGTATGTTGGAAAATTAGAGCTTGCTGAGTTGGTTCTCTTTAAATAGTTTCCTAGTTTCTATTATTTAGTGGTGAGGGTGTGCATGTTATTTCTCCTCGTATTTTAGTGCTTTCAAACAGACATCTTTATACACACGAGTGCTTCTTGTCCATGTTTGTTTCTTTAGCTTTTGCCTCGTGGTATTTTGTCCATTTTGATCTGCTTCAGTGTGAAGGCAAACGTCTGTGCTGTAAAAAAGTAAAGACATGATAGGCTAATGTTCCAGCCGACCTCCGTGTTCAAAATCTCAACAAAAGTACTCTCCCTGTACACTTTTTCGAGAACTGAAACAGAATCCTCACATCCAACCTGTTTATCCATGTGCATGTTAACGGAAACTTTTTAGCTTGTACACGTATGACTCCCGAAACTTTTTAGCTTCAATTAGCACTCCAAAACTTTAACCCCTGTCCGTTGGTCCGCCTGCAAATCCGGGTGCATCCGGCGTACGCGAACGGAGGCGTCGTGGAGGCTCGGCCCAAGTATGATAACCGAGACGGAAGGACGGGAGTGCATATCAACAGACTCTCTAAGTACCACCGCCGACTCCCTCCGTCCAATCACAACAATAATGACTCCAGCCGCACCGACTTGTAATTGGCTGATTTCAATAACTCAGGATATGAGGTGCACTCCTTCAGGTCTCCTCGCCTCTACCACTCTCTTGTCTGTTTGTCTGTCTGTCTGTCCTACACACACACCCGCATACACACACACACACACACTCACACACACACACACACACACACACACACACACACACACACACACACACACACACACACACGCACACACACACGCACACGCACACACAAACACACACGCACGCACATGCACCCACTTCATCTTTTCTTCCACATTCTATTCATTACTTGGTAGTAGTGGATTAATTTGAATTATTTATTATGATTGAAAGATCCTCGCAAGATCCATAAAAAAACCATTTGTTACTATTTGAGAATCCTTTGTAATGATTTGTAACCTCGTAATGAATCGAACCTGTTATATAGAAAAGGGATTATTTCTTCACAATAGGGACCAATAGTTACCCTTGGAAATAATGTACAGTGGCTCACCAAAATTAGTTTAAATTCACTTTAAACCATTTCTAAGCAAGTTCCAAAGAGTTATTATTACAGGAGTGGTCAATGGGCGTGTTTAGTGCTGTGTTACACATTTCGAAATCTAAACAAGGTCTGTCTAATAAAAGGTTTTGGATGAATGCGTGGTATGTGGTAGGTGTGAGGAAGATGCAGTGTGATGTGGCATGTTATTTTTTGTTTTTGTTTTTGTTACTAGAGGTGCAGGTGTGACGATTTGTGGTATATGTGTTGTGAAGGAGGTGCAGGTGTGATATGGTGTGGAGTGGAGTGGTATCATGCACAAGGGAAGAGCAAGTGTGCATGGTGTATGTGGTATAAGGAGAGTCCAGGTGTGACGTGGTGTGGTGTATGTGTTATGAGCGAGGTGCAGGTGAAGTGTAACCACCTTTTACAGCGTCTGCACCTGACTGCCTGACCTCCCAGTACGTGTCCTGCCTGTGTTGCATGGAGGTATGGGTCATGGGCATCCTCATCCTCCTTCTCCTCCCCCTCCTTCTTCTCCTCTTCCTCCATCTCCATCTCCATCTCCATTACTATCTCCATCTCCATCTCCTCCTCCTCTTCCTCCTCCTCCATCTCCTCCTCCATCTCCTCCTCCTCCCACAGTCAGGGTTAAAAGTTATTCTCTTCCTCCTCTCCTCTCCTAACTACCTGCTTCGATGAATATAATCTTGAGTGATGAATGTGAAATTGGTAAGTTTTTATTTAGCAGTACCTAAGTATTCTTCAAAGCATACTGTAACTTATTAACACCTTAATAATACACAGTGTTGTAAAGTCAGTGTTTCATGTGCTTTGTAACGGTGACGAAACACAGTAACATTAATATTAGCTTATGTGAAATAGTAACAAAAGCGCACACATTCTCTTGTTACTCAGGTACACGAAGAATACACCCGGTTGTTATGTAAGATTTCAAGGACAGGAGGAGCTACACAAGACTCTTCACCTCTGTGTCTATTCTTTCCCCTCAATGTGTATATATCCACACATCGTAATATAACTAAAATTGACATACAGCGTCAGAGGACCGAAACGCCGAAACACAATTTTAAGATCAAGCACATTAAGATCATTGAACACATTAGTACCAAAACCAAAATAACCAAAACAACAACAAAAACAACAACAACATATCATAAAACTACCCTCATCATTCATCTTGCCGGGGTGAAGACAAGGATATATGCATGGGCAAGGTGGTAGTAAAGATAGGTTGAGTCAAGGGTATAATAATTCGCATGCAGGACTAGGTTGGGTTGTAGGTCTCTTCGCCTCCATATTCCTCGTCCAACATGTCTGAGGCACCACTGGAGAGCGTCTGTCTCCACCACCGTCGCCATCCTACAAGGCGGATTGAGTTAGGATAGTCGGATGGGGTTGGTTGGACCGGGTATATGGTGTGTGCAATACTAATGACATTTTCTCTTTCTCTCTCCCTCAGGTACGTATGAGTGGCTTGGCTTGGCTTGGCTTGGCTACCGTCTTAAGGGAGCCAAGGGGTGTACTTGAATGGAGGCGAGGAGGCGTGTGAGTGTGTGTCCGTACTCATGATAAGTTGCTCTACAGTCACGATCAGAAAGTCCCACTCTCTCTCTCTCTCTCTCTCTCTCTCTCTCTCTCTCTCTCTCTCTCTCGTGGTTGATGGTAAACTCTTGAAAAATCTCAATGTAGCGAATATACAAAAAAAAAAAAAAAAAAAAAAAAAATCAGGAGTAGCCTACCCACACTCAGATAACCCATAGAGGAACAGAAGAGACCACCACCACCATCATACAACTCAATACTCAGCTCTTTTCATCTCTGTTATGCTCTATCAGACATTAGTGGCGACGGGTCCTTTTTGACTGTGGCTGTAGAGGGGGAATGGTGTATTTGTTATTACCTGAAGCGCCCTTCTTGTTAATTTGTGTCAAGACTTTCTCGTCTGGGGGGAGGAGGGAGGGAAGGAGGAGGAGGAGGGAAGAGGGGGGATATTTAGGGTTGATTGGAGTGGGTGGTGTTCATCCCTTGAGTTATACTTTTGTCGAGTGTTAGAAATTAATTGGTGCAATTTTTTTTCATGTGATTACTTTATTTAAACACTAAAATGAACAGCACCCTTATTTTTTGTCATATTCTCGTTCACTATATAATTAAACGAGTTTATGTTTCTTATTGTGTTATGAGTTTTATTATATATTGAACATATCCTCTCTCTCTCTCTATCTTTGTTGTTTGCTCCTCAACGTCACTCAACTTTCCTTCTTAACTTTACCTTCTATTTTCCTCTTTCTCCTCCTTTCCCTCGCTCCTCCTATTCTCCCTCACTCTTCCAATGTCACTTCACTTCTATCCTTCCCTTGTCTTGTATTACTCCTTACCCCATTTTCTTCCCTTTTCTCCCTTATTTCCAACCTTGTCTTGCTTTCCTTCCCTTCCCTTCTCTCTCCCTCTTTTCTCCCTTACTCCAACTTTCCTGCACCTACTCCCTCCTCTCCCTTTCTACTCCTCCCCCCCACAAACTTGTTCTTCCAATCTGCTTCCCTTCTCTTCCTTCGTTCTTACTCTCTCTCTCTCTCTCTCTCTCTCTCTCTCTCTCTCTCTCTCTCTCTCTCTCTCTCTCTCTCTCTCTCTCTCTCTCTCTCTCTCTCTCTCTCTCTCTCTCTCTCTCTCTCTCTCTCTCTCTCTCTCTCTCTCTCTCTCTCTATATATATATATAATATATATATATATATATATATATATATATATATATATATATATATATATATATATATATATATATATATATATATATATATATATATATATATTTCTCTATCTCTATTTCTCTATCTCTACCTCTCTATCTCTACCTCCTATCTCCGCCTTATTTCTATCTCTGTTTCTCTATCTCAATCACCGCCTCATTTCTATCTTTCTATTTCTCTATCTCTATCTCTATCACCGCCTCATTTCTATCTCTCTGTTTCTCTATCTCCCTCTCACACACCCACTCATGATTCTCCCCCACAAACTTGTCGGTCCCAACCCTCCACTCACTGTGCATTTCCTCCTATTTTTTCTCCTCTAATTATTGTCCCTCTCCCTTCCTCGCTTTCGTCTCATCAGTTACAACTTCGGCCTCTCCCATCCTCAAGTTTTTTCCCCCCAGTTATCCCGTTATTCCTTCCCCCGTTTATTCGTGTGTTTGGTAATTACTTTTCTATGGCTACTGTTGCCTACTACTGTACTTCTGTCTTGCCTTTACACTTCTTTTATATATATTTTAGTTTTTTACTTATTATTTTTTATCCTTCGACTTCGATAATCGGTTTTGTTTTCAATTGCTATTCTCATCTTTTGTGCATTGGGGTGTTTGCCTTTCTCTGTCCTCTGCTGTCCTCTCTTATTTCTTGTATTTTTATTTCTTTATTATTGTTTGTTTCAAACATTGCCGTCCTTTTGCTTTGGGTAGGTTTTCGGCCTTTGTTGTCTGTGGAGTATAATTGTTTTTGTTATTTTATTCATTGTCATTATTTTATAGTACGGTATATACATCATTTTAAGAATAGAATAGTGTAATTAAGAGTATCACGTCCAGGAAGCTTCATGAAGTGATGGGAATGAGTGAGTGATCTTCAATGGAACTACAGAGGAGCAGGAAGTTACAACAGAGTCGAGATACAGTACTTGTTGAAAGGCTCATGTTTTTAAGCTTTAACTAAACATTATCCAATATCAGCTATAGGTCATCACGTATAGATAAGATAATAGGACCTACAGACTGTCTGAATATCATAACACACTACTAATCGGACTCATAAATGTTAATGAAGGCTGGCCAGGACCTGCTCTTTCAATGTGTACCAAACAAAACATTACAAAATATTTAAAGGATTCATCTGTTTTGGTCCAGTTGGAGGCTACTCAATTTTCTTTACTGTAGTCGTCGATCTCATTGATACTTCCTGGAGTGTTGTTGAAAGATGTTACAGGTGATAGAGAGTTGTGGAGAGACGATAGGATTGTGATGGGATAGATGATGAGGAGAAAGCTTGAGTTTTTAGTATTCTGGTTTACTTTTAATTACATTTCCTTTTGATTCATACTTGTTAAAACGCCAATTGATATATCAGCATACACTTCTGTTTAACATTTTGCTCATTTATAAACAAATGCGTGAAAAATTTGTAAAGTAGAAGCTCTAGAATGCATAGGCAAAACTCATCGAACTCATGATAGAGTAAGAAAAAATATTGATCATGAGTCTAGCAGTGTTTATATTAGATTGTCCAATGATGCAATATTAATGAGTCTCCCATAAACGAGATATCTGGGTGACCGTGAAGAGCGTCAGGATGGTACAGAGAGAGCTTTAGAGATGATGAAGGTGTGTAGCATACTAAAGGAAAGGTTGGAGGTGCATGTGTAGAATACTAAAAGGGACAAAGGCAGGGAGTATGTAAATTAGTAACCGAAAGAGGAATATGATGCATGTAGTATTAAGTAATAGAGAAACTGTGTGTTGATATATAGAGTAACGAATGATAGAGTGAGTAACAGAGTATAGGCTACAGTACTAAGGTAGGAAAAAGAAGGTGTGGTAGAATATACAGAGAAAGGGATGGCAGTACAAACACACACACACACACACACACACACACACACACACATACACACATACACATACACACATACACACATACACACATACACATACACACATACACATACACACACACACACACACAAACACACACAGAAAGAGAGAGAGAGAGAGAGAGAGAGAGAGAGAGAGAGAGAGAGAGAGGAGAGAGAGAGAGAGAGAAAGGGAGAGAGAGAGAGAGAGAGAGAGTTGAAATACATTTACAGAGATGAAATGCATAGAAGGGATGGATACAGGGGTCAGATGGGGTACAGGAAGAGGAAGAGGGAAAAATAGGATGTTATGGAAAATAGTCAGTGGAATCAGACACAGCAAAAAACGCCGATAAAAAAAATAACACAGTAAAAACTAAAAGATAATATAAAATAAAAGCTGACCAACCACCACCAACCACCACTACCACCACTACTCCTCCTCTCCAGCCCTGAACGAACATGAGTATTCAGGTGAACGTTCCATCCACTCTATTCCAATTGTGTTTTCCAGTGTACTTCATTCCCCGTTCCTTAATGCTTCGGTGATTGGGGTGGCTTTGCTTCTGGGTGCCGTCCGCTAGAGAACTTTGTTTCATAATGATATTGGTGAGTAGAAGTGAGCATGAAGTTGTGAGTGAGCAGCAGGTCTTCACTTCAATCCGTCCTCCTCCTCCTCCTCCTCTTCCTCTACAACCTCCTCCTCCTCCTCCTCCTCCTCCTCCTCCTCCTGTGGTTACTACTCTTCATCTTCCTTCCTTCCTTCCTTCTATTATCTATTCTTTTCCTCCTCCTGTGGTTACTCTTTTTCTTCCTTCCTTCCTTCCAGTATCTCTCCTTTTCCTACTTTTGTTACACCTCTTCTTCCTTCCTTTCTTCCAGTATCTCTCCTTTTTCTCCTGTAGTTTCTCCTCTTCTTTCTTCCTTCCTTACAGTATTTCTCCTTCTTTTCATACTTCTCTTCTTCCTTTCTTCCTTTCAGTATCTCTCCTTTTCCTCCTTTTCTTAGTCCTCTTCTTCCTTTCATCCTTCCAGTATCTCTCCTTTTCCTCCTTCTCTTCATACCTTCCTTCCAATATCCCTCCTTTTCCTCCTTTTGTTACTCTTCATTCTTCTTCTTCCTTTCTTCCTTCCAGTATGTCTCCTGTTTTCTCCTTTTGTTTGTCCTCATCTTCATTCATTCTTTCTCAGTTTCTCTCCCAAACCTTATTTTACTATTCCTCTTCTTTCATTTTATCCAGTTTCTTTCATCTTTCTACTTTTGTTATTCCTCCTTCTCCTCCTTTTCACTCAGTTTCTCTCCTGTTCCTCCTTCTTTATGCGTTCCTTCACTATCTGTAGGTACTTTCTCCCTCAGCCTCTCTTCTCTTCCTTCTATTATTCTTACTCACTCTGTCTGTAGCTATTCTCTCTCTCTCTCTCTCTCTCTCTCTCTCTCTCTCTCTCTCTCTCTCTCTCTCTCTCTCTCTCTCTCTCTCTCTCTCTCTCTCCTCTCACTCTCTCTCTCTCTCTCTCTCTCTCTCTCTCTCTCTCTCTCTCTCTCTCTCCTCCTCTCCCCCTTCACTCTTGGTCATTATTTCATGCATAGGAATGCGACTGGCCCCCGTCCAGTCTAAATGGGAAATTCAAAGTTTTGGAAATGAAAATGGGATTATAAGAACTTTTCCAATTTTCCCTTTACATCCTGCGTTACACATGACTTGCTACAAGGGGCGGCGCACAAGATAGAAAAATTTCATATCGTTCAAAGTTTTTCTATGTGTGTGCGCGTGAGGATGCGCGTGTGTTCCTTTGCATATGTGTGTGTTCTTTTGCATATGTGTGTGTTTGAGTGTGCCTGTTTGAGTACTTGTGTGTGCGCATGAATCTCGTGTGTGTGTGTGTGTGTGTATGTATGTGTGTGTGTGTGTGTGTGTGTGTGTGTGTGTGTGTGTGTGTGTGTGTGTGTGTGAACATTGATTTTGCTATTCTGTATGTGTATGTATGTATGTGCATTTATAGTACGTGAACCTTTAATGTTTGTGTGTGTGTGTGTATATGTACCCATGTGATGAAAGGTCATGAATGAACTATATTTATACCTATGTCATATAAATATTGGTTCATACATAATGTTGGTAAGAATATTAGTGATTGTGTCCAGGTTTATAAATTGTTGTTGATATGAGAAGACACATTGAGACAGGTCCTTGTTATCTCATCGTCTATGTATGCAGTCAGCGTATGTTTCCGTGTGTATGTATGTATGTATGTATGATCGAAGTTGTGTGTATTGATAAGACGAAGACATGGCAAAGTATCAGTGTATGCTCATAAATCCCTCATGATGCAGTATATTTAGGGTGTATGTTTTTAATTAACTGAAATTATATACGGTATATGTATTGTAGAATCTGTAGGCTTATGTATATATATGTATGTATGTATGCATTTGTTTGAGTTCCCTGAAAGAGAGAGGGGGAAGGGAGAAGAATATGCATACTTTTTGCATTTTGCGAAGTGGTCCCTGTGTGTGTTTGTCAGTGCGTGAATAATGTACATGCGCGTGCAATATGCGCCTCTAGTACGTTCTTGCAGTATACGTAAAGGCAAAACCTGTGAGTAATGCATTGTATACATATGTATATGTGTACGTCCAATATGTGTGTGTCTACATTACAGTATGCACGTGCATGTAATCTGCAGTGATGTGCCTTCATAAAGTTTAGCACACACAGGCATGCAGCTGATTATGCCCGCCTCGCTCCCTTCCTCTCACTCTCTCCCCTCCTCCATCCCTTCTCCCCTCCTCACCTCGCTCTGGCGTAATGGGGCCTGGGGAGTGATGCATGGCTGGGGCCCCCTCGTGATGCTGGGGGCCCTCGATGCAGAGGTCCTTCCTGATGCTGGGGTTCCCTCGTGATGCTGAGGGTCCCTCGAAATACTAGAGGTTTCTGAGGATAATTTGGGTCCCTCTTGATGCTAGTGGTTACTGGTGATGCAGGAGGTTCTTGTAGATGATTTGGGACCTTCTTGACGATGGGGGGGATACCTCTGGATGATGGGGGCTTCTCATGAAACTTTGAGGGTTCAGGAATCCTGTCCCTCAAACTCTTGTTTTGTTTAATGGCCTATTAAAAATTCCCAGTAAAATGACACCCATTCAAACTTCTCTTCTCTTTTTCTGTACTAAATTCACTCTTATGCACACGTATTTTTTTTTTCAATCAATATTTGGCCTTTTTCTAATATCTAGGTGCAATTACTTTCTGTTTCCATTTGCTGTACTGTAGCTGTAGGTCCCCACTCCTCCTGATCCTCATTTCCCTTTGCTCCTTCAATCGCCAATTTCTTCCAATTCTCCATTGGTTGTATTTCATATATACATATTCCATTTTCTACCTACTTTAAAAGCTCTTCTTATCTCCCTCTTTACCCTGTCCTCCATATTCCCTTATATAAAAAAAATCAATTTTCTTTCCAATTCCAGAGAATTCCTGATATTTCCGTTCCCCTACACATCAGCTTATGCCTTTCATCCAATTTCTAGTGATTTCCTTTAGCCTATTTCATACACCTAATATTTTTTCCATTTCCATTCCCCATTTCCCAAGTGTTCCTTTCTCTTTCTCTCCTCGCCTTTCCCATCTCCCCTCTCTCTCTCTCTTCGCCTTTTCCATCTTCTCTCTCTCCTCCCCCATCCCATCATCTCATCCTCCTCCTGCCCTTTTCCATCTCCTCCTCCTCCTCCTCCCTCCACCTGTCCCTTCCTTTCCATCCCTAGCCCTGCCCTTCCTTTCCCCTCGCCCACCGCCTTTTATACATTCCCCAAAGTTGACAATTCAGGTTATTTTATTCATGGAATCTTTAAGCTCTTTACTCGCTGGTCAGTTTTTATTTTCAATGAACGGAGGACAACGCGATGGCAAGGTAAATCCTCGCCTCATGTCGGACCCGGCAGAGATTTGGTTGGTAGTGTGTGATGATTATTATTGCTGTTATTTAGATTCTCTATTGCCACGATTTGAGTTTAGGAGTATTGTCTGTAGAGAGTGACCTTTTTGCTTCTTTTTAGAGATCTATTTTTCTTGTTGTTGTTGCTGTTGTTGTTGTTGTTTGTGATGTTGGTGTTGTTGTTGGTGGTGTTTTTATTGTTGTTGTTGTGTGATGATGATTATTGTTACTGTTACATGGATTTCGTTTTACCAGGACTAGGATTACATTATTTAGCTGTCGTTTGATTATTGTTGTTATTATTATTTTTTTTTTTTTTATTATACAGTAGATCTTTCAATATGATAATTTCCAGTATTATGATTTGTTATATTATTATTGTTAGGAGTTTTGTTTTCAATGTGTGACCCTGGGATTAAGAGTTTTGTTATAATTAGTCTGGTTATTATAATTGCTATAAATAGATGTTTTCGTTTGTACTGAAATACGAGTAGATTTTTCATTGTCGAGTTGATTAGTTAATTTTATTACTGGGATCTTTATCATTGCTGTGTAATTATTAATATTGTTTTTGTTCTATTTCAGTTGTCCATTATTCAGATAAAGATGTTAATGTGCCTCATGATTATATAGTTATTGTTGCTTTTACTTATACGACTAAATAACACCATGATTCAGGGACAACATACACTAACTTTCCTATAATTAAGCTCAGAGTTAACAAAATAATTCTTCAGTTCATGTTTTACGTTACACTACCTAATATTTTTGGTGCTAATTTTATACCTACACTGCCAATTACTTTCTCTGTAATACGTTGACGATTAGAAGATATGTTTTATATTTTAAGTATATATTATATTATTCAGCTTCAGTTTTGGGCTAAAATATAATTATACCTGTGTTTCCCATCTCTCCCTTCCTCTCTCTCTCCCCCTTAACAATCCATCCCTCCTTTCTCTCCCCTCAACCATCTTCTCTCCTCTTCTCTCCCCTCAACCATCTCTCCCTTCCTCTCTCTCTCCCCTTAACAATCCCTCCCTTCCTCTCTCTCCCTCAACCATCTCTCCCTTCTTCTCTCCCCTCAACCATCTATCCCTCCTTCTCTCTCCCCTCAACCATCTCTCCCTTCTTCTCTCCCCTCAACCATCTCTCCCTTCCTCCCTGACCAGCCATATCCACTCCCTCTTCTCCTTAGTCCACATTCCCTCCCTTCCTCCCTGACCGTTTTGTACAGTATATCCCCTCCTTCTTTCCCTCCCTCACCATTCTCATCCCCTCCTTACCTCCCCCCCCCACCCCACCACCCACTCATTGCTATATAATATACACACCAGTTTTACTCCAGCCTACGCCATAGTTATTTCTGATTTCTGCACCCCCGTCCGTACCTTTGATTTATCTGCTTCCCCTTGTACTATACCCGTGGCCAGAATTATTTCACGGCAAATTAAACACAACCGGGGGGGGAGGGGTACGGGAAAACGCACACGTGGGCGTCAATGATATTATGTTGTTGTGTCCTTATTGGTTCAGTCCTCAGTTCCCCTTGATGTATTAAAATGGCATATATGTATATATATACTTAGTCCTCCCAAACCCTACCAGGAATCAACATCCACACACGGGGAATCTGTTTCATGGCGTAGTTTAGAGTTATCAGAACCCTCCAATTCACTCACAGCATCCATCACAGTCCCCGTGAATACCGCTTGTTATAAACTTTATATTCCATGACTAACTCCAGACTTTCTTTTCTCCTTTTTTCTTTTTTATCGAGGCATTGATTATTATCGTTCAAAGGTTGAATAAAAACTTCAACAATTAATCCATCAACAAATTTGTGTGTGTTTGGTAATGATACATATATTTATACCATGTGATCTTATATTATAAAAATAAAAAAAAAAAGATCCCCTCCGAACAAGGAATATTCTTATAATGGAAATGATATCGAGGCTTGGTGAAAACACGTAACATTTGCAGTCTTCTGGGCTCTCATTAAAATTGCAAGTATTCGCTCTGGGACTCTTGAACAAATTTATTTATTTATTTATTAGTTTCATTAATTTTACCCCTGACATCTTTTTTTTTATTTTTTTATTTTTATTCCTAGTTCTGTTTTTCACTTCTTATGTCTGCAGAGTTGTTCATGATGGGTATGTGATTAATTAATTTAGAAACAGATCGGTGTAATACTCACTTGTTTTTTTATTATTATTATTGTCGTTGTACGTATATTAAACAAGAAAATTAATCTTATTACAGACACGGATGGATTTGATTTTTCTCCGGCTTTACTCTACGTTAAAAACTATTTATGATTAACCTCTATATTCTCTATCTGTAGAGGAGGAGGATATGAGGATAATTAATTTTTATGCTCATGGATAGCTTTATATATATATATATATATTTAAGTCGTGTTCTTACTTTGAACTATGTATTATCAAATTGGTATTATCAATTGGTAGTTTTGAGTTTTTATTTACTGTTAATTATCAGTCTTGTAGTTTGGTATATTAAGTTAATTAAATAATGGTCTTTAACTCGGGGTATTAATATTAAACGTTTCACAGTTTGTCTCCTCCTTTTACTAGTTTACTTAATTACTCTCCAAATCTTCCACCATAACATAGCCCACATAAAAGAATTGTAGGATCTTTGTAAATATCTGTACCCTTGTGACAACGAATCAGGTGTTTATGTGTGTAAGTCAGTGTCCGTCAGATGTTGTTCAAAAGTGTAGGGGCCCTATTCAATCACTTCTGTGTGTACTAGAGTATGTTTGTTTCATTCGTGTGTGTCTGGATGAATCAATGTGTCTTTCATACATGTAAGGAGCCCTATTCAATCACTTCTGTGTGTACTAGAATATGTATGTGTTATTCATGTGTGTCAGGATGAGTCAATGTGTCCTTCTGTGTGTACTAGAGTATGTTTGTTTCATTCATGTGTGTCAGGATGAATCAATGTGTCTTTCATACATGTAAGGGGTTGAGTCAATTATCAATGTGTATAGGAGCTCAGCAGTCAGTGTTACTAAGGGTTGTGTGTATGTGTGTCATTCAGCAGGTGTAGGGGTTGATTCATTCACGTACACGTTAATACTACATAAGGGATCCTCGGTTTGTTTTAATGGCGTGTGTAGATTGCTTCCTGGCATAGTGTGAAAGTGGTCAGTATCTTTCTCAATCATTCACAACATATAATTTATCTCTTTAAAAAATTGGTGGTAAAAAGTAAAAGTGTACAAACAACGTCTTCGAAATAAACCTCGTCAGTCTCATTTTGCCGTCCCTCTCACCCAGTCTCCTCCTTCACTCTCCCTCTTCACTCCCTCACCCTCTCTCCTCCCTCACCTCCCTCATCCTTCACCCTCTCTCCTCCCTCACCCTCTCTCCTCCCTCACCCTCTCCCCTCCCTATCCTATTAACCTTTCCATTCCCAGTTCCCAATAATATGAATAACAATAACAATGAAATAATAATAATAATAATAACAATATTGATACCGTTAATAATAATAATAATAATAATAATAATAATAATAATAATAATAATAATAATAATAATAATAATAATAATAATAATAATAATAATAATAATAATAATAATAATAATAATAATAATGCATATCCCTCTGCATGCAAAATAAAAACAGAATCAGTAGAGTCTGTTCACACGATATATGAGAGAACTGCATGTGGAAAATAGAAAGAAAAATAAACTCATTTAACCCCGACCAAAAGCAATGCTGCGGTTAAAAAAAATGTAATGTTGCGGTCAAAGGTTAACTGGTGGCGCTGTGTGTGTGTGTGTGTGTGTGTGTGTCTGTGTGTGTGTGTCGAGGGAGCAACAGCTAACGGAGTCGGCTGCGGTAACGGGAACATAGTGTGTGTGTGTATATGTGTGTGTGTATGTGTGTGTGTGTGTGTGTGTGTGTGTTAGGGGAGGGACGAGTTAAAAGAGAACGCAGAAATTGAGTTCCGATCACCATATTATCCGATACCATCAAAATAAAGAGCGGGTGGAATAACACAGGAAATGTATGCAATGAAAAATACCCACACAAAGGGGGGGAGGAGGAGGGGGGGGGGGTGGGAAGGGAAGGGAAGGGATGGGTGGGGTTTGGTTGGTTGGTTGGTTGGTTGGAGGGGGAAGCATGTTATTTCAAATCCCCCTACGTGAGAGGAGAGAAGGGTAGAGAGAGAGAGAGTCAATGAGAGAAAAAGTAAATGAAAATGTCGCGAGAAATTAACTTTTAAATGTCATGGCATGCGTGAGTGTCAATGCCGGGAACTAAGCAGAGGTGGAGCCGTGTAAACTTTGAGTGGGTGAAGCTGGAGGAAAGGTGCAATGGGGAGGGGGGGGGGGGGGTTGAGTGGGGGGGTAGGCCGGGTCGGCGAGAATGGGGCCAGATATCGATGGGGAAAAGTAGGTATATGTGAAAGACTGACCTAGGGGACAAAAGGGAAGAGCAGGCATGTTTGAGTGGATAATGTGAAGGATTGAGTGAGTGAGGAATCCAAGCGGTGAACAGGAAGAACTTAAAGGCTTTGTAATGTGCAAAAAAATAAATAAAAAAAAGAGTGTGATGGGTGTGGAGAGAGAATATTTTCGTGGCTAGAAGGTATAGTGTAAAGTTAATGATATGAATTAATGAGATAAAGTGGTGTATGGAGTATGCAATGAGGGAATGATGGAGTGGCGTGTATGCATGACTTAATTAAGATAATGACTGACTCTCCCTGTATAAAGTGAACTAAATAATGAGGTTTCCGGGTAATGCATAAGCCAAGCACTGCGGCTCCTCTTATGAATTAATAACACCGTGGGGATCCTGCATGTGCCACTAACCTATATTATACTGTAGGATCCCACGAAGCACTAACTAAAGTATGAATATAATGAATGGCCTTGTTATACATTAGAGTAGAACTATTTCGTAATGTTGTTGAGGCTGCCACAAAATTATTTATTACTCAAGTAAAGATATCACAAAAAACACTCAAATTTGACCCTCACTTTTGTCACATATTTAGGACTTTTGTATATATATTTTTTGATGTGTTATTATGACGACTTACTGTACTTCAGGTGAGAGGTAATCAGTGACTCAGAAGGGAACAGAGAAACAAATTAAGGGGGAAATCGAGACACACACACAAAAAAAGGGGGACCTGGGAAACAAACCAAGGGGAAGGGAAGTACAAAAGGGACACACAGGGAAACAAATTAAAGGGGAATAGAGAAACAAACAAAAGATGGGACCACCAGAGAAACAGTCGTCGAGAACACCAATATAAAAAAGGGTCCGTAATGAAATGGGAGTCAGCTACATGGGTGGTAAAATATCCAAGAGACGATTAATTATGCCAATGATCAACACAGCCAAACGCGAGGATATTAACGGAAGGGGGAAGGGGGGGAAAGTAAGAAGGTGGTGGTGGTGGTGATGGTGGTGGTGATGATTATTTCGTGGTGGTGGAGGTGCGGGGGGAATAAGAAGGTGGTGGTGATGATGAGGATGATTTGGTGGTGGTGGAGATGGAAGGGGGGGGGGGAGTAAGAAGGAGTTGGTGGTGGTGATGATGTTATTTTAGTGGTGGTGGTGGTGGTAGAGAAATATTGAAGGTTTATTATGTCTCCAAACTTTGCTTCAATACAGATTTCCTTACACATAATATTACATAAATGTCTGTTTCCTGGCATGGGTTAGAAGAAGCTGTAGCACTCCAATTCGACCACGTGTGACTTTAATTTAATTTTAAGGGGTTATAAGGATGATGTTTGTAAGGAATTGTAGGCCATTAATTCCATCCAAACTGAGCCCCAAAACACAGCATCAATACCAAGAGGGTCTGTGTAGCTCTGGTGGTGTAGTGTAGAATTCTATGTTTATCCATATTAATACGTGTCCTGGTCCACTGGTACCTCGCTAAAGCAAAACAAAATGCACCAACTAATTATCTCGACAACTAATTCATCTCTCATTTCTATAGCATTTGGTAGAGAGAGAGAGAGAGAGAGAGAGAAAGAGAGAGAGAGAGAGAGATTGATTGTGTGTGGCTGTTTAATTTGTGTGTGTTTAAAAGATAGGCATTTACTTACACACATACACACAAAAACGCACTTGCATACACACATACACACACACATATATAATATTTCGCTTTCTACCTTCATCCCCATACACACCATCCATCCCCCATACACACACATATATATCCTCGCCCCCTCTCCAACCCGGTTATTTTTCCATACATAATAATTTATAAACATTGCGGCCATGAATACTGATCATTTTTGCCTTTAATTAATCACTCCGAGAAATGACCCTTAAACCAATTAAGTTCGTATCCACAATGGTTTCCTGACAATACCAGTTAGAAATATAATAATCCTTACTGTCATACTCAATTAGGTCTAAAAGTGATTTTTCGTCCACATACTCGTTAAAACCAACTTGTCTTTCTTTCATTTACACTGAAAAATATCTTCATTTTCTATGCACATGCGATAACAAGCCTATATTTTCCGGTCTATTTGTCAATCAGTCTTTCTTTCATACACTTTTATCCGAGTCCCATAATATGTTGCCTAAAATGTTCATTATATATACATACCCAACATTCACTCCATACGCCTTTAGTTTTCATTACAATTTCACAACAATATGGAAACTATCTGTACACTTCGATCTCTCACTTACTCCTTATAAAAATATATCTTTCCTCTGCACACATTCATGGAAGTAGGGTGGGTCTCTTCTGCCTTCTCTGTACGAAACATATTCTCTCCCAAATTGGCCTTTCGTCTTTTACACATTCACCTTTGTATTTATTTATCCTTCTTTCTATATAGACATACACCCCATAACACCATACAGTCTTCCTTTCATACGCCATTCACACCATAGACGTCCCTTATTCCCTCTTGACTTTGGCACAGCAGGAGCAGGAGCAGTAGTAGAAGTAGTGTTGGTAGTGGCACTGTACATACATCCCACCTCTGGCTTGGTGTCGGAAGTAAGCACCCAGCCAGCCAGCCAGCACAAGCCTCACTCCTCCTCCACCACCACCTCGGGCCACTTACTTTTATGGCTAGTATCTGTTTACTTACACTGATCATTAACTCGGCCTATTTTTCTCCTCCTACTGATTGCCTTTGCTTGCTCCCCTCGCCCGGCAATAAGCGTTTTTATATATCCCTTGTTAGGTCTTTTTTTCTTGTTGTTATGGCGGCGGAATGTTCCCCCATTCTCTCTCCCTCCCTCTCTTTATTTCTCCCTCCCTTTTCTCATTTTCTTTATCTCCATTTCACTCTCTATGCATCTACGGTATTTTTTTTCAGTTTCCTTCGTCTGATTGGCTAATTCTCCTCTCTCTTAATGCTTTCTCTCCTCGTTCTCATTTAGTGGCAGCATCAGGATTTTTCTCGGACATCGCCAATCAGGATTTTTTCTCGGACATCGCCATTTACTGCAACAACAGATTCCAGTACCATAAGATTTGTTTTGTATCTCTCATAAATACTATTGTTTAACACATGCTATATAATATCTCGACCCCCACCTCCTCCTCCTCCTCCTCCTCCTCCTCCTCCTCCTCCTCTCTCACATTGCTTCTCGATTTTCTCCTTGTATTACTACTGTCTGTTGTCTCTTTCTTTTTCCACTGTTTGTTGTCTCTCTTGTTCCTATTTTTTTTTTTTTTTTGTTCTTTGTGTGTTTGATTCTTTTCTCTCACCTTCCTCTTGACAACTTTTTCTTTTCTCACAATTTGTTCTTATCTCTTTCTTCTCTCTCTTTAATCTCTCATCTCTATCTCCCTCTTGTATCTCTCGTCTCTGTTCCTACTCTTAACGAGCATTATATATTAATCATCTCGAACTACAGGTATATTTCACACACACGTTAACATTCTCTCATTCTGTAAAATAATCACTGTTTACTTCGCTGTCTGTATTCTTGTTTTACAAATCTCACACTTATTTTTTCTCACGAATACTTGCATTATTTTTTTACTTAATCACTCATCGTGTATTCATGCACAAGTCTCTCTCTCTCTCTCTCTCTCTCTCTCTCTCTCTCTCTCTCTCTCTCTCTCTCTCTCTCTCTCTCTCTCTCTCTCTCTCTCTCTCTCTCTCTCTCTCATGATTGGGTGGTTGGTTTGACCACTAGTCTGTTGCTCCTATTCTCTCTCTCTCTCTCTCTCTCTCTCTCTCTCTCTCTCTCTGGTCGTCTCCCCTTCCCCTTCTAATTACTTCAGCATACTTCATCTCTCCCATATCCTCAACTTCCCCTCCTCTTTTCCTTCCTTCCTTCCTCCTCTTCTACCTTCTCCTTCTTCTTCTTTCTTGTCCTCTTCCACCTGCGAATGACGATATTTCTCCTCTTCTTTCTTTTATCCGTTCCTTCCATTCCTTCTCATCTTTCTGACCTTCCCTTCTATTATGTATTGTATTTATCATTATTCCTTAAAACGGTCTGCCTCCCCGTTCATATTTTCATCACCTGCATATATTTCCTGCCATATATTGTATCTTTCTCTTGATTATTACCCAAACTTCTTCCCTAAATCTTCGCCCATCCAACTTATGCTCTCACCTTATTCTTTTATTTAACTCTTTCACTATTATCTCTTCCTCTGTCATGCCCTCATCCTTAATAATTATTTGTTTGGTGTCATTTCGCATAACACTATTAATTGATTTATTAATATTATTTGTTCTGTCCTAGATTTTAATTATGTCAATGACCGAATAGGATGTTACTGATTCCTCCAATCAGTCCTAAAAAACGGATCCTTAGTACAGAAGATATATGTTTCACGTGTTGGTTTGAAGAATCCAGTTGCTTTTTATTGGCCCACAAGAACGTGATTACCAGTTTGTCCAGGTTTATAATTATACTATTTCATTATTTATATTTGTAAGGAGAAATTATATGCATGGATGTATTATGTATGCATGTATATTTGAATTGACTATACTATTATTATTATTATTATTATTATTATTATTATTATTATTATTATTATTATTATTATTATTATTATTATTATTATTATTATTATTATTATTGTGTTGACGCCTCTACTTAACCCTTCCATGCCATAAGATAACTGAGTGTGTACTTGTATCACTTTTACTTTGACTCTTACCTATATTGTAATGACGTGCCTCTCTGTCCTGCTCTCACCCTCTCTTTCTCCCTTATGTTTTCTCTTTCATCCTAGCTCTCTTCCATTCTCCCTTATGTTTTTATCTTTCATCCTCTCTCCCATTCTCTTTTCACTTTCTCTCATTCTCTCTCTTTCTCTCTCTCCCTTCTAAACCACATAAAAATAAGGAGCTCATCCTTACGCAAGCAAGGCCGAATTAATTTTGCCTTAATGAGTTTGGGGGTGAGATGGTCAAAACTAAAGTCCAATTAAAGCTGCATAAAACACTCACACTCGCCCTACCTCTTTCTACCCCTGGCTGCATGGTTCTCTCTCTCTCTCTCTCTCTCTCTCTCTCTCTCTCTCTCTCTCTCTCTCTCTCTCTCTCTCTCTCTCTCTCTCTCTCTCTCTCTCTTTCCCTTTATCGTCCCTTGTTCTTTCTTTGTGTGTCTCTGTTCCTTCTTTCTCTGTCATACGTTGCCCCACACCCACTCCTTCATCTCTCCTCTCTCTCTCATCTTAGTTTCTCTCTTGTGGTCGTCTGTCTGTAATCCAATCTGTCTACTCTGTCTTAACTCCTTTTTCTCCCCCACTCACATCTTCACCTGTCGCTCTCTTTCACTCCCTCTCTCCCTATCTTTCCCTTCCATTAATCCCTCCTTTACCATTCCCCTTTCTCTTCCTCTTCCCTCTCCCATCACCCTGGCTCCCTCCTCCTTTCCTCTTCCCTCTCCCTTCCTACTGCCTCCCTTTCCCATCCTACTACCTATACCTCCTCCTTTCCTCTTTCCTCTCCCTTCGTACTGACTCCCCTCCCTTCCTCCTCCTCCTCCTCCTCCTCCTCCTCCTCCTTCCCTCCCCCTCCTCCTCCTACTCTCTCCTCCTCCTCCTCCTCCTCTCCTCGTGTCTCCCTTCTCCCTCCCACCCTCATTACCGTCTGACCGCCACTGAAAAGACAAACACACCCACAGAAAAGAGTTACTGGCAGTGTCCCATTTTTGTCGTGGCCCCCAAACGTGATCAAGACGAGAGAGGACCCGGAATTGTTCGTTTTATCACATTTGTTCCTGGCTGTTGCTTATGCTTTACACGTCACATTGTTATATATTTTTAGGTATAATATAACTAAATTACCTATTACCCTTATTACCCTCTAAGTATGCACAATATGATCTCCATTGGAATGACTTCTTTGGTGAATTGGTGTACTACATGTTAAAAGCTTCAACTAGAGCTGTATACTTATTAGTGCCCGTGTCTGTACATAATACTTGTCTGTCTCACTATCATTGTTATTATTAGGAGTCATCATTATTGTCTGAATTTCAAGGGTGTTTTATACAATCTATAGTAATAATATGTCACAATAATTCACATACTCATAACTGTCCACCTATTATTGCCTTCAAGTTATAGGAGTCATCATTATTGTTTGGTTTCAAGGGTGTTTTATACAGTGTATAGTAATAATATGTCACAATAATTCACACACTCATAACTGTCCATTTATTATTATTGCCTTCAGGTCCACTACAGTTTATACAACGCGTTTTCAATATAGTGGCCACATTTTCTTTTTTCCAGATTTAGGTCAGATTTTGTCCTATTGTTCACTGAATTATCACAGTGTGTTCACAAATCACACTATGACTATGTTATTATTATTATTATTATCATTATTATTATTATTATTATTATTATTATTATTATTATTATTATTATTATTATTATTATTATTATTATTATTATTATTATTATTATTATTATTATTATTATTATTATTATTATTATTATTATTATTATTATTATTATTATTTTATTCTAATTTTAACTGTTATTATTATTATTATTATTATTTTATTTTTATTTTAACCTATTATTATTATTATTTTATTTTAATTTTAACTTTTATTATTATTATTATTATTATCATTCATATTAACGATAATGTTTTTGTTGTTGTTGTTGTTGTTGTTGTTGCTGTTAAAATATCTGTCCACTACAGTATTTATGACCAATTTTAGTCAGGTTTTAAGACAATAATAATTAACCAGTCCCCACCTTTTTGTCGAGTATCTCTCCACCACGTTATGTCCCACCGTATGAAAACCCACCCATTGTTTACATTATGGCTACACATTTGGTCCACGTTTTAACCAGCTTGTCCGCCTTTTGTCCACCTCGCTCTCCCATATTAATTGCTAGTATCCTCTTTTATTCCCCCTCCCTGCCTAGCCACCGTGTGTGTGTGTGTGTATGTGTGTGAATTTTGTATTTGTATATTATATATGTATGTGTGTGTGTGTGTATTTTCTATTTGTATGTATGTATATGTATGTGTATTTTGTAAATGTGTGTGTATGTATATTTGTATGTGTGTTGTGTGTGTGTATGTGTATTTTGTATGTGTGTGTGTGTGTGTACAGGAGTGGAGGGGGAAGGTCTGGTCTTGTGCATGGAGGTAATGAGTTGCAGGGGTGGGTGAGGGTGGGTGGGTGGGTGTGTGTGTGTGTATGGGGGAATGAAGGATGAATCAATAACTAAAGGATGGATGTAATGAGCCGCCTGTCTGGGTGATGAAGCACGGGTATAGGATGGAGGATGAATGTAATCAGGTGGCTAGGTTGGCTATATGGTAATGAAGGATGATAATAATGGGTTGGATAGGTGATTGGATTGATAGGATAGGATGTATACTGTAGGTGATTGGATTGAAAGGATAGGATGTATAAAATAAGGTGTGATTAATTTTAGGGTGAGAGGTGGGTCAGTGAAAAGGATAGGATGTATAAAAAAAAGGTGTGATTGATTTTAGGGTGATAGGTGATTGGATTGATAGGATAGGATGTATGAAATAAGGTGTGATCGATATAAGGGTGATAGGTGGGTCAGTGAGAAGGATAGGGTAGTGGGTTGTATGTGTGTATTCTTGTATGTAGATCAGTGAGTTCATATTAGGTGGATATAATGAAGTGTATGTGATGAATATAATAATAAAAAGTGGAATGCTCGGGTTATGATGGACGGATGCAGCCAAGGGTATGAATAAATGGAAATGAGGAATGCATTAGTTGGGTAAAAATAATACAACAAAATGGATTGGTGTTATGTAGTGCATGTATGATATATATAAGGAGGATGAGGTTGGATGTAATTGGTTGTGTGGATGAAAGTACAACATTTATCAGATTACATGTGGGATAATAAATATATAATCATAGAGTAATAAGTTTGTATATGCACTTATATAGAGAGTACAAAATATATGTAAGTTTATATATGTAGTGTGTGTGTGTGTGTGTGTGTGTGTGTGTGTGTGTGTGTGTGTGTGTGTGTGTGTGTGTGTGTGGTGAGTATATTATATATGAACGTTACTGAGTTGGGTGACGTGATTAATGATTCGACTGAAAATTACCCCTCCTCTCCCTCGTCCCCTACCCACCTTACCCTTCCCTTCCCTTCCCTTCCCTTCCCTTCCCTTCCCTTTCCTGTCCATACCCACCACTCCCTTCCCCTCTTCCCCTCACCACTCCCTTCCCTTTTTCCTTTCCTTCCCCTCTTACTTCCCTTTCCCTGATCCTTTCTTCACTTCCCTTCCCTCCCTTCCCTTCCATTCTCTCACAACTTCCAGACACTTCTTTTCTTCTCCTTTCCATACACGTATACCTTCCCTGTCCTACTTTCCCCCTCTCCTGTAATTGTCTTCATCCTCCCCTCCCTTCCTCCCCATGCAGTTCCCCTTAACCACCTCTCTCTCCCAGCCATACCTCCTTGTACCGTTTCCTTCCCACACAGAGTACCACCCCTCACAATAAACTCCTTTCTATAGATACACCTGACCTCCTTCATTCACTCTTTCCCTCTCTCTTCTCATTCCTCCCTACAGTCTCCATACCTCCCTACACCTTCCATACCTCCCTACACCTTCCATACCTCCCTACACCTTACATACCTCCCTACAATTTCCTACCCTCTCATACTTTTCTCTCTACACACAAACACACTCTCCCTACCAGGCCTCTCTTTACTTCCCTACACCCACCCTCCCTCTCACCCATACTTCCCTACACCCACCCTCCCTCTCACCCATACTTCCCTACACCCTCCCTCCCTCTCACCCATACTCCCCAAAACCCACCCTCCCTCTCACCCATACTTCCCTCCCTTCCCAACCCAACCCCACCCAACCCCAACCCCTCTAACTTTATGATATAGCTTTATGAGAACGCTTTATGACGCACTGCCTATGATATCCCTCGATAATGTATCATATGGCGGCGTTTTCATTTGGCCATTCATGATACGTCATTATTTCATGCATCACTCTGCCACCCAGAATTTACGAAAAAAAAAATAGGGTGTATAAATATATAATAATATATAAAGTTTGGCACGAGGTCATCACGTGCTCGATTTCTTGCCAATTTTCTCTTTTTTGGTACAACCGATCGATGGGTCATTGTTCCCCACCACTTGTATTCGTTCATGATGATGTGTGTCAAAGTTATGTACAGTCACGAGCACTGATAAGTATACAGCTTTGGTTGAAGAGTTGACTAATCCAATTCACCAACGAATCAATTCCAATGGAGATCTAAGTGTGGATTATTTACTGTCTCTACTGTAGGTATTCGAAGCACACCTGGATACTTTTAGTGCTCGTGACTGTACACTACAGTTATTCTGCTAACTATATTCAGTTAACCCTCCATCCATGTTATCTTGTTATATTTTTCAAGGCCACTAGCCAAATGAAATTCTGATAAATATATTTCCTTACAACCTACTCATATCTATCACCAACTGTATAGGGTTTTAATGGTTTAACTTGGTTTGCATTCATTACCAAATAAAATGTGAAATTACATGATGGAGCAGGTGCTTTTTAACCAAGATACAACTAATTGTACTATACTAGAAAGTCTGGTGTCCCATCTCTCTCTCTCTCTCTCTCTCTCTCTCTCTCTCTCTCTCTCTCTCTCTCTCTCTCTCATGCCATTGCTGTCTGTCTGTCCGTCCATACTGACCAAACACATTATCCTATAAATATCACCCTACATGACCATCACCATTTGTCAATCAGTAGCTTTCCACTCACACACACAGACACACACCTACACACACACACCACACCTACACACACACACACCACACCTACACACACACACACACACACACACACACACACACACACACACACACACACCCACACACACACACCACACACACACACACCACACCACACCCACACACGCGTACAGTACAAACACACACCTACACACACAACATCCAGTACACACATACACTCACACAGTACACACACACACACACACTCACACAATATCACCTAGTGCTTGTCAAATACCCCCATATTATATATATATAGGCTGCATTCGTAAAGACCATATCAGGGACGAGCACGCTTAAAAGTAATTAATAAAAATGGTGTTCATACATAATTAGTGCACATGTGGCCAGCCAGTCAGCTGTACACACACACACACATACATACACACTCTCTCTCTCTCTCTCTCTCTCTCGCTCCCCCCCCCCCCACCCAGGCGTGCATAGATCGGCAGGCGCATGCATAGTAAACAGGAGGGATTGCCAGATTTTGCTGGGTTTCTATCTAATGTGTGTGTGTGTGTGTGTGTGTGTGTGTGTGTTTAGGGGAAACTCTAGATCGCTTTGCATTTCCGGATATAACTTAGTCGATATTAAGTTTGTTCAGTTGTATTTATGGTCAAAGTCGGGAATATTCGATTGAAGAGATGTTGTGTTATTTTGGAGTTACATTTTAAATTATAATTAAGATACTGTATTTTACTTATGGCAGGGACGTAGTGAAGTAAGTCCTAATAGTGTAGATTGTGTTTAGGTGCCCATTCCATAGTGGTTTGTTTGTTTTGGTTTGCAAGCACCGTAACGAAAGAAACTGAACTGTGTAAATGACTCATGAGTAAATTATTTGATTAATTTGATTATTCCACTATGAAACTATGGTAATAATGGAACTACCCGACATATATTGTGGATATGGATACTGAGTTTGTTGGATATATTAAGACTGACGAGTGTGGTTGGTTGGGAAGCATCATAACAAACTAAAGCCACTGTGGAATCGACCCTAGATTTCATAATAGTGGCCCATGATCCCTTTAGACTTTATTGTACATGTGTTTTTCTCAGGGTTATGATTTTATGAAGGGGCTAAGCTGGTGTACTGTTACTATCCCTTACTTATGCCTACGTTAAGGGGATAGTACAGTAGGCTACATACTGTATTAATAGTAAATCTGGAGTAGCTAAAGTTCTTCTAAACTACTTCAAGCGAGCACCAGGACACCATTATTTTTTATTCATGTGGTACTGTTTCCTTCCTGACTTATTTTGGAGTCATCAAGGCAAGAAAGGAAGTAACATCAGAAGAAACATAACCTTATAGACCGCATCTCTCTTTCTTGTGTGTGTGTGTGTGTGTGTTGCTGTGATGGGTGGCTAGCGAAATAATCAATACACTCTCTATGAGTCTATAGGTTAGTGCTATAATTTTCGAAATGCCACACTGCATTAAATTTTAGGGTATACATTTTTTTTATTTCAGTTCCTTTTGTCCGTCATTTGCTAAGACTATATTAAACACATCTATTATTAGTGTGTCAGTACATCATACTTATTTCAGAATTACGAGGACAAGCATCAACACTTCAATTCTAATTGTAATATCGTCTACTCTAGATGAATGAATATACTGTACTCTCTTTATATTCCTCTCTCTCTCTCTCTCTCCCCTCACGTATAGACACTTTTCTTCTCCCAGCCTCCCTGCATACTCTACCCTCCTCTACCATACTATCATAAAATTGTACTGTACTATACTATGACTACACTATACTATTACTATAACTATTACTACACAAACACACACACACACTCTCCCTCTCTCCCTTGTTTTCCCCTCTCCCTGCCAACATTCCCACCATCTTCTCCCTTGATTATCAGCCTCCCTCCTCTCCTCTCTTGCAAGCATCCTCCCCTTCTCATCCCCTCGATATCAATTCCTCCTCCTCTCCCCTGCAAGCATGCATTCCCTCCATCTGCTCCCTCCAGTATGCACTCTTTCCTCCATGCAAGCAATATTGCCTGCTATCTTCGCCTCATGCAAGTGGTTAATGCAAGCAGAAGGCCCCTCTCCGCGTCCAGTTCTCCCCTTCAACTTTCCTACCTGCAAGCAAGCAAGCAAGCAAGCAAGCACACATCTTCTTCTTCTTCCACTCTTCTCCCTCTCTCTCTCCCCTCCCCACCCAGTGCAAGCAGACAAGCAGTGGTCAGCCCCTTTTGCCTTCTCTCCCTCACATTATAAACTCACCCCACCTATTTGCTTGCTGCAGGCACTCACTCACTCACTCACCCCCTCAAACCTCCATTCCTCTCTCTCTCTCTCTCTCTCTCATCTCTCTCTCTCTCTCTCTCTCTCTCTCTCTCTCTCTAAAACAGCGTATACAAGCACTCCACGCCTCATTATTCACTCCTAAAAGGTTGCAACTCTATCCTTCCCTTCCATGTGCACTCTGTATTCCCTTCACCCCCTTTTTTACACGTGCTTCTGTCACACGCTCCCATTATTGATAAACATTGGAAATTTAACCCACCCACCCCATTTTCACACACACACACATACCAATTGACCTCTTAGAAAACTACAGATATACCCCACTTACCCACACTCCATCCATACACCCTCCACTCCCCATCCATCCACCCTCCAGTCCCCATCCATCCACCTTCCAGTCCCCTTCCATCCACCCTCCAGTCCCATCCATCCACCCTCCAGTCCCCATCCATCCACCCTCCAGTCCCCATCCACCCACACTCCCCAATTCATCCACAATCACAAGCAGTACCTCCCCTCTCAAGAAAGTATAGCGGTCAGCCTCCTCTCTCTCCCCTCACACTCAAGTATACACTCAAACTCTCTCTCTCTCTCTCTCTCTCTCTCTCTCTCTCTCCTCTCTCTCTCTCTCTCTCTCTCTCTCTCTCTCTCTCTCTCTCTCTCTCTCTCAACACAATCGCCCACTTCCCCCACCCACCCTCACCCGACCCCTTCCCGTCACCCATCCCTTTCCCCGAATTCTCTTGGCTGCAGTAAGTAATGCTCTCCCTACCTTACCTCTAGATGCAGCTCTCCTCATCTCCCTTCTCCCTAGATGTAGTTCTGTTCCTTATCCTCTGCCTCTCTCGTTGAATGTATGTGCTTCTATCCTTCACCTTCCTTCCTTCTCCTGCAAACGTCCTTTCACTTCTCGTCCAAGTACACCTTCGTCTTCTTCCACGAGTATCCCAGGTAAACACACGTCCATCAACCTTCCATCATATTCACTCTTCATAATGTTTTAGTACTAACTCTTCTTGTATTCATTCCCTTTTCAATCCATCCCTCATCTACATTCCTCATCCCCATCCGTTCATCCATCTATCTATCCGCAAGCACACCCACCACTTCCCTCATCCATGCACCGTGTTCCCGTAAGCACACATACGTCCCCCCATTACCCACTAAGCCTCCCACCCTCCCTGCCTGCAAGCACTCGCCCTCTCTTTCTCTCTCTCGCTCTCTCTCTCTCCTCCCTCTCCCGCAAGCAGCCAGTGCAAGCAGTGGTCAGCCCCGCTCGCCATTTTTCCCACATTGGGCCGTCTCTTCCCCCCTTTATTTACTAATTATTCGCAATGCACACTGGTCATCCCTTCTCGTCTGTTTGTCTTTCCGCTCCAATCAGTTCGGCTTTGGTTTCTCTCTCCTCGTTGTTTTACTCGGCCTCTGTTTGTTCTCCTCCGTTCCTCTCTCTCTCTCTCTCTGCTCTCCTTACCTTTGCTTTCCTCCGTTTCCTCTTCCTCCACTTATTCCTTCGTTCACATCTGCGTCACTTAGTAGAGTGTGTATCGACCTCCTCCACCTCCTCCTCCTCCTCCACCTCCTCCTACCTCTCCGTCTCCTCCTCCTCCTCTGTCTTCTTCTTCCTATACCAGCTCCTCCTCCTCTTCCTCCTCTTCTACTTTTTTCTGTTCCTGCTTTGCATCCACTTACTTCCTTCCTTCATTTTCGGTTCTACTCTTTTTCTTAATTCTGCTCCTCGTCTCTTCTCATTATCATTATCATCATAGTTTATCTCCTTCTCCTCCTTTTCTTCTTCTGCTTCTTCGTGTTCTTTTATTTTTATCTTTCCTCCTTCTCCTCCTCCATTTCCTCTCTGTACTTCGTCTCTGAGTTATTATTCAAGGATTGGCAGTTTCTTTTTTCAGGGTGTTTTAGTTGAGAGAGA
>JAWZYT010003280.1:0-52500 GCA_034508575.1 Petrolisthes manimaculis
GTTACGACTGGAGGGTCAGCAAACGGGGATGGCAAACCCCAAACAGTGAGCTAATCAGTAGCTCGTCCAAACAACCCTAGAGTGACTAATATTCAGACCCTCACTCAGTGGTGAGGTACAGTGGTACAGTGGTGACACAATGAGGTGTGGAGCGTTCAATTGGTGTTGTGGCAGCGTAAAAGATTAGCCTATCGACAGGTCTGGTTCCTGCACCAATGGAGGCAGGGTGGCGGTATATAGGTGAGGCCCAACTGCATGGGGGACGGAAAGCATGGTAACCTTAGTGGTGGGTACTGCTTCTGCTACTGCTGCTTTATTCTTTAGTGTAGTATTGCGAGACGAATCAACATGCACTGAGCCTTTATTATCCTGTATGAGTTGGCTTTGTCCTGAATGTGTGAAAATGCACAGATGTCTTGTGTGTATGAGGGTGTGACATGGTGAGATGGATCAAATGGGGCAGAAAACGTAAGTGAGGTAGTGAGGAGGAATAGAATATTAAGGGGACACGTGTACAAGAACATTTTCACTAACAGTTACAGTATGTATTGTACTAACACTCCATCCAGCCTCTGTCAGTATCCAAGCGCGTGCCTCATACCACACTTTTACTCAAACGTCCATTAATATTTTGCCGGCGTGCGTGTGTTGATGGAGGAGGGGAGTGCGTGCGTTTGGCTGCAGATACACAATCAGCCTCGCTTCGCTCTATCTCTAATGCATACAACAATAAACTCGAGGCTTAACGACCGTGAAAGGATCACACAATGAAATCCAGAAATTCGCCTGAAATAAAGAAGTGGGAAAAACATTTGTAAAATTATAGGCTTCATTATATTGTATTTTCAGTCCTGCGAAACACTCACGCTACTTCACTTCTCTGGAAAAAGGTAATCATCTTTGTTTCCCAATTATATGATGGCAATATATTGTCCTATACTTAAAGAGAGTTCTTCTTTTCGGTGAATTGAAGGGGTACTAATTCATCCAAACTAACCCAGGAAACAAATCCCTCTATTTTACTCAAAAGAGATACTGCTATGCTTAGTGATATAGTTTGGTGGATTCAGTAGCCCTGATATTTATAGTCCAGAGTTTTCTCTTAATGTTTGAAATGTTTACAATTGACATGTTATGTGATCTTACTGAAAGTTCTCATATATTGTTGAATTATTATTAGTCTAAAATGATGAACAACAGACCACCAAACCACTGTGTAGGTTAAGGGAAGTGCAGTTCATCATTTTTGAAGCATGATAATAATTAACTACAAGATATGATCAGTGTGGAGAGGCAAGAACAGCTCCAGGGGAACTCCCATCATAGTGGGTGCCAGGTGGGGCACGACTCAGGTGCCCACTTTGCGGCTACACAGTCCTCAACTATTATTTATATTCAAGCTTTTCTTAATATTATTATAACCTGCTACACCACTAAAATTTTTGCCCTACAGATAAATATTGCAACTCTTTTTATATTGTTTCTGAAAAACCACAAAGGGCTTGAGTACAATTTTTTTTTTATAGCTCATAAGAAATGTAAGGAAGGTTGAGGTTTATGCCATAACTTAATTATTATCCAAACCGGGAGATCATACACTGGAATGTTATGGTATATGTGAGAAGAATCATATGCATCAAATATTGAAAACGCTTGCTGAAGGAAGGAAGGCAGGTAAGTGAGTAGGTAGGTATGTTGAATGGCAGGGAAGCAGAAACACAGATAGATAAGCCGGCAAGCAGTTAGGTAGTCATGTAGTTAAGAGCTGATGAAGTGGCAGGGGAGAGGCATGAGTGAGAGGGCTAGCTAGGAGGAAGGCAGGTAGAAAAGTTGGTAGGGTGGGTAGTGACTGAAAGTGGGAAGGTTGTACCGAAGGAGTAGGTGAAGGGGTCAGTCAGAACCAGCAGCAACACCCGTGTACACCAGGGTCATCCATCACCACCTCCACCATGCTCCTTACAACTAATTACTGTCTCCCTCGCTCCTCCATCTTGCTGCTCCTCCTTCTACTGCTTCTGTTACTCCTCCTTATCCTACTCCCCTCCTATTCTTTTTGGTCTTCCTCCTTACGTCTTCTCCAATTATTTATCTTTTTCCCTCATTATCACTCCCTCGTCGTTTCCAATTACTTTTCCTTTTTCTTTAAAAAATTGCTAAAATTAAATGAACTACGTATGTCATTTCTTCATTTATCCTTTCTCTTCTTCCTTACGTAAGCTTTTCTCATTGTAATAATTAATTAGTACCTCTCCTTATCATCTTTTGAATCTATATTGTTTCTTGGTTCTGTAAATACTTTTCCTCTCCTCTTTTTGTTCACTTTACTCCTCACTCACTGCAGGTTCTTTTCCGTACTCACAAAAAAGTTGAACGAGTCTCCAAGAATTCATTACCCCGCTGTTTGCGAGTAGGGTAAAGAAATGGACGTGGCTGACTAGTTAATGGAAGGAAAGAGCTGGTTCCGTGTTGAAAGGTAAGGCAGACCCACGAGAGAACATGCAGTATTATAGAATTGGCCGTTTCAAAGTTATTCAGTCTCATGCATTGCCCATATCATTTCCAAAGCAATTTAGAGAAAACAGCAAATCATTAACCAACAAATTGACATTAATTACTTTTCAAATTATCTCTAAAACCTCTTTTCTAGTTTCTCGGTGGGAATTTTGATATTAGCTCTATTGTTCCGCTCAGGGCTCCCTACCATCACCCACCCTTATCATATCAATATCAAAATTTTCTTAATCGTTCCTTTCAACTTTGACCATTTGTATTCTACTTGTTAGGCTATTTACTCCCTTTCATACTTCTCTGTAATCCCTCTTCCACCAGTTTGGGATGAAGGTTAATTGCAATGGTCCATCCAATTAGCTTCAAATTTAACGCCACTCGGGGCATGGGCAAGACACAAGATGATGGATATAATGTTAATTAATATAAAAGAGTTTCTGGAGGTTTACTTTTATATTCATGCTTCGGATTATGTAGGGGTTTAATTTTTTTTCAAAATGCATTGCTAAAACCTGTGCTTTTTACAGCCGATGTTGTTACCTAGAACAGTATGACAGATGTGGTAAATTTCATACACAGGTAGACATATTGTGGCAAATTTGTATAGAAGATGTGTTACGTAGGTATGGAAGTGCATATACGTGACTATAGGTATTCTAGGTATGTTACAGATGCTTGAGTGCAAGTGTGATCGAGAGTAATTGTAAACATATGCAGGGTATAACTGTGTAGGTATGTTGAAAAACACATGTGAGGGCAAGGGTTAACAGGTATACATTCAATGGGTCCACAGGGTGAGGTAATGTAAGGCAAGGTGCATATCAATGGCTACAATCATGTGTTAAAGGGATAGACTGAATTGAAAGGAATTAAATGCGGGGTGATGGATGGATGAATGAATGAAACTAAGAGAGATGTATAGTTAGATGGGACAATTAATGGCTGGATGCATGGATGGATGTAAGGGTGAAGGAAGGAGGGAAGGATAGAATGAATAAAAAAATAATGGAGGTCATAACGATAGAAGAGGACACTGTTATGGTTATTGAAGATATAAAGAGATGATAGAGAAGGGAAATTGGGAATGGAAAACGTAAATATAATACTAAAGACAACTAAGAAGGGAAAATAGAAGGATGAATGGAAAATTTAGGAGAAGTGAGGGATATGGCATATAATTATGCTTTGTAAATGAGAGAAATAAACTGGTGAGAAAGAGACAACCAGACAAGCATTGAAAAAGTGGCCCTACAACCAACAGAATGCTGGGCCAATGGCGGCACATCATGTTGAGGACACATATTTTTCGCTATGGTACACATTTGTAACCGTACAAACTTTTACTCTTCGTCAACGTGTCAAATTATAGATTTCGTATGTGTGAACGGTATATATAAACGGTATATATAAACGGTTATATAAAACAACATTATTATTTCACACAGTCGTAAGATCCTAAACCGTAATCATCCGAAAGTCTAATAAGACCACTAGAATGGAACGATTGTTAGCACCAATATATCAAGGAATGAATGATGTTCAGTGATTCATTATCGTCGGCTCGAAATTTCAGGAGAGTAGAAGAACAATTGTCTGTGCAATTCACTTTCACTCTACTGATTCCTAAGCAGTCTCCATGCTGGACCAGATAACTCAAACGTAATAACAAAAGCACTGTACTTGTGTCTTATATCATGATGCTATAAACAAGGATTCTGATAAGCTTCAGAGTAATGGTAAGTGTTGAAGTAGATACCTCATTGGGATTCGAACCGCTCCTAGACTGAACTTTTGTAGTACATCACAACCTTATGCTCAAATTATGTTCTTGAGTACCGAGTATTGAAGCATGTCTATTGTATAGGGTAATGTTGTTAGACCTTACTACCAGGTGCCAGCATTTTAATTATAACACCAGCTTTCTCTAACTCCTCCTCTGCATCTCTGTTCATTAACCCTCATCTGCCGCCACCACCAACCGGAGGTGTGTTGTGAGTATGAAGGTTACTGATAAGTGTTGCGGAGAAAATGGAAAACTAATAGTTTCTGCAAAACATGCTATGAAACAGACTTCTCTAGTATACAAGTAGAGAGAGTCATGCGTATATACAAACATGCATACATAAATGCATACGCATAAACAGACAGACGGGCAGGCAGAAGTATGATGTTGACCAGGGGAGAGGTGGCAGTATGAATGTACAGTACAGTAATAAAGCTGTACCATTATGAGAGAAGAGTGGCAAACCAACAGAAGGTGGGTTCAGTGAGTGGTAGGGCAGAGAGGTCAGCTGGTAGGCCGGGTGCTGAGAGTATGATGGGGTGGGTGGGAGGAGAAACAGGAAAGGAATGAACAGTAAAGTACAGAAGGAAGGCTTATGAGAGGAAGATAAACAGTGGTTTTAAATTCCATAATGTTTTTACACTTTTATGGTAGATTATCATAACAGTATTGTCATAACATAATTATCTCTACTTGGTAATTGTATAACATGCTGCATATTCTTGGTTGGAAAGTAAATATTTTCAAGCCAAAGGGTACTCTAGTTCTTATTATTAGTGTTAGGAAATTAATGTATTACATTTTCTAGTTGCTACAAACCGTTGATTTCAATGTGATATATACGAATTCTTGAGGCCAACTGTACCAAAATATAGTTCAGAACGATATTAAATTTATTTGAAACTAGACCTGAGTCACTTTTAAGACAAATATTCTTGCTTGTGCTCAAAGAGGAATATACGAAACTGGTGTCCCGACTGTACCCACTACACAACACACAGCGTTCATGTTCGTGAGAGGGTGAAGGTGAATCTGGCAGTGTACAAATTACAAACACAAGCCACCAGCTAGCCAGTCAGCCAGACCACAACACAACAACACTCCTTACTTCCTTCCTTCCTTCCTTCCACGCTCCTGAACCCTCCGTCATACCAGCCCTCTGACTCCTAACATGACAGTATAAATGTGATTTTTGTGGAATATAATATGATGTCATACTCATATCACTCAAAGTTATCAAATAAGTGGCGTCCGGCTACTGCTTGCGTTCACTTGTATAATTATTGCAAAACTTAGACTCCCACATTGATCATTTGTGCTATTTTTAATTCCTCAGCCATTGATTTTCTCTCTCTCTAAAGATCAGTGTTGCTCTCACACCCAGACCAGCCAGACGATGCTTACCTTAATCCCAAACATACACACACGACCCGTTGATTCACGATGTTTCCGTGAGTGTCTAATTGGTTGTGAATCTGGCTTGGCCCCAACTCCCATCGCACTAAAAGTCTAATGACGGCGTTTATGCTCAATGTGTGTGTATGTATGTTTGATTCCTTTCATCTTCTTCATATGCTCTCTATCTCTTCCCCCCTAACGGGAACCGCCTTGCCGAGGTGGGGGGGCTTGTGAATCTCTGAGACCTGGCGAGCTAGACTAGAGGGGGCTCCGGCCCCTGCTCTACCCCGATATCATTGAGAGAGGGCTTCCCATGCTAGGAAGGTCGCCAGTGAGAGACCAGACTAAATAGTTCCCATCTATCAGTTCTTCAACTATCCCCCTTTCCATTTTATTTCCTTCCTGCTTGCTGTCACACCTCTCTCTCACCTTTTTCTGGCGCTATAGGACCTCGATGTTGCGGCGCCTAATACCCATCAATCAATCTCTCTCTCTCCCTCTCCCCCTCTCCCCCTCCTCTCTCTCTCTCTCTCTCTCTCTCTCTCTCTCTGTCTCTCTCTCTCTCTCTCTCTCTCTCTCTCTCTCTCTCTCTCTCTCTCTCTCTCTCTCTCTCTCTCTCTCTCTCTCTCTCTCTCATTTCTTCCTTCTCTCACCTCCTGCCCCTCCTCCATCACCGCGAAATGAATGTATGCAAAATTCTGGCTGGTTGCAGAGAATCCAGAAATATTCCAAAGCTGACTGAGTTGGAGGCGATGAGAGAAACTGAGGAGGGAAAGACAGACTGTGGTGAAGAAGAGTGAGGAGGGAGAGAGTGTGTGGTGAGGAAGAGGGGGGAGGGAGAGAATGTGGTGAGGGAGACTGAGGAGGGAGAGAGAGTGCGATGAGGGAGGATGAGGAGGGAGAGAATGAGGTGAGGGAGATAAATACGGGAGAGAGTGTGGTGAGGGAGGATGAGGGAAAATGAGGCTGAAGTGTTAGGATACTATGGAACGATGGCGAGGAAGGCACGACAACACTGGTGTACACTCTAATATCTCAGCCGAGGACACAGTGTCAAGAACATTCATAATATTTCTTACCCTTCCGAGGTGGCCGACCATCGAAGCACCACCAGTTAAAAAAACACACAAAAAAACAGAGATTTGAACGGGAGCGAGCATGGTAATAGGTGAGCTTCCCGGTGATACAAATACATAATATAAAATTCACAATAATTAATTAACCATTCGAGGGGTTAAGCCAAGTTAGGACTTTGGCATTATCGTCAACAACTGGATGACAATAATTTCAAGCAAACTTCAATCCATGAAGGTATAATAATTTCATCATAACTCGTATAAGCATAATAGTATACCGTAGCATATCATACAAAATTCATCATCTTTAATGCACTGGTGAGCCTCAGTAGAGAATATATAATCTAGACATTTGTGGCCACTCAAATAGGTCAAGGATCAAGAAAAACTATAAAAATATAAGTTCATTGAACCGACAGTAAATTAATACCTTGCTTGAGATATAAACACTACCCAGGCAGACTACAAGAGCCCAATCTGTTTTCACTTTAAAAAAACGTAAACTCGGTGGAAATCTAATTGAAGTGCTTTAAATACTAAGGGGTTGGGTAATGTTAAACAAGACTACCTATTAATTCTGGACTCCGGTACAAGCGCAACAAGCGATATCCTGATAATCAAAAGAAAGCGATTGATGGCATACACCTATAGGAAACCTTTCACATATCATGCTGCTCTAACCGACTACAACAAATTTCCATATTAATAACATTTAAGATGATAAATGTAAATCAAACACACTATTGATATTCAAACTGAGGGAATTAAAGGGAATTAAAAACATGGAAAACTAGACACTAAAACACTTATTGGAAACATTAATTTTCCTATACATAAACATGGTAAAACCTTAAGTTATTATTCCTTAAGTGAATATGTTTTATTAGACTTTTGTAATAGCAATCAAACCAAGTTTCTTCAGTATATTAGAAATTTCTACGATTTTCTACCATTTGACGATGATTATCACGTATTTCTCACTTCTGCTGTACCAAAAAGCAGGGTGTGTAATCAACGATATTAATTCAGATATGGTATTTAATCATTATTACTCTCTCCCTTAAGGACCGTGTAATTGTGTTTAAAAATTGAAGGCTTCTAATTCCCCCAGACAATGCCATGAAACAAACTCCTTCCGTATAGGTGTATGTGTTTCGTGGCAATATTTGAAGGACTCATTTATCTCTAATTTTATGACTACATACAGGGTCCCTCAATTAATTAACAGTATACACGGCCCTGTCCACTCCTCCATACCACCCACGAACATCTTACAAGCCACCCTTCATAAAATCTATGAAAATGTTGCCACACACCAACCCAGTCACTCCTCTCTTCTGCATCCTCCTTTAGGGTGTGTAAGTAAGCCTTGCCTTTCTACCACTTTCAGGTTTTCTTATTCCATCTCCAATAATTTGTTCTTTATTAATCCATATCATCCAGTTCATTGTTAAAGAATTATCATCCACTAACTTAAAATTAAAGCCAACGATACCATCTTTAACTATATCATAAAATCTATAATAGATTTCCTTCAGATATTGAAAACTGTGTTACTAAGAAGAGATTTACAAACCATCATGATCCTTAATTGGCTAACAATCCCCACTCGCCACAATTCTAATCCGAATAATCAATTAACTTCAACAAAATCAATTATTATGATACTTTAAGAGTTTGAAACTTTTTATAATTTTTAAATTTTATATAACTTGTGATTGAAGCTTAAACACATTTTTGTAAATCCTTACAAATATTCCATGCTTGTATTTTTACATATAAAATGGTATATTCTATATACTGCCAACATTAGCTGCAGGCAGCAAAAGACGGAAAGAACCTTCTGTTTTACTATCTTTTTCCTCATTATTGCGCAGTATATCAGTTAAATGAGACACGTCACACAGCCCCTTAATGACTAATAGGTCTGTTGCTGTCTGCAATCTTTTTCTTTTAATCCTTTGAAGCTCACCTACAGCATATAAACCCTTTCCTCTTCTGCACCCACCCCCACTCCCACCTCCGGCATATCGCCCCTCCCAACATTAACCTGCCAAGCTACACTCCGTCTGCTCCACACCCGGAGGCTCGACTATGTAAACACACTCCACCAATTATTTTTTACAGGGAGATACTTGCAGGGTACTCACTCGGCAGCGGCTAAGGTCCGGGAGGGAGGGGTGGTGAAGAGGACTCAAGTAAGGGTGAGCTGAGATAATCACTGCTTGGGTCATCCTCTTGGGATGGAGGAGTTTGAGGAGGATGCAGTACCGAGGGTGAAGGTGCTGCCTGCACCTCCTCTTGCTTTTCACGGTGGTGATATGAAAACGAGTGAAGACACTGACACAGTCTTTAATGGCAAAGTTGAATATCACTTCACTGGGTAACCTTTTGTATGCATGAGAACTGAAGAAATACTGTTTCCTTTACACTACGCATTGAAACAACACCTATACTGAGGGAATCTGTTTCGTGGTACAGTTTAGGGGCATAAGCAGCATTCAATATGTCCACAGTAAATAACCCCATTAATTTAAAGGAAAACTGGCCTCATATTTAGAATTATATACAGAGCCATAAATGCGTTAGAGGTAGTAAATGTCAGGGATGTGTGATCATGTCAGGGAACTGGAGGCTACTAATTCCTCCAAGCACTCTACGTAACAGACTTACTCGGTATAATAGTGCAACTTCATGGCACAGGTTGGAGGAATCACTAGTATATAATTTGATGACTGCATTATCTACCACTAAAGATTATTACGACTGGAGTATATAATGCATGGCAGAGAGATGTGGTACCTCACCTTTTTGGTAATGACATCACCATTATTTTGTAAGTTGGCTTACTATTGTACTGCAAAATTACGTAAGCCAGCAAACCCGAGAGCACTCCAAGAAGTGGTGATTGTATTTAAGGCAGGCGATTTGAGGTTCCAGTTGATTACCCAGGATTCAGTAGCATCAGGAAGGTTCTTGTTAGATATACATTACACAACACAGAACGAATTAGCTATTAGTAAGATCACAATGCACAAAGGATAAAACCACCCAGCACGTTCCTAAACGCTAGCTTTTACCTAACATGCAAAAAAATATACGATACTAATAATCCCATGGTCCATTCATATGCTACGACAAAAGTCTCAACATTATTAAGGGAGTAATCTTTTGCGGGCGAATTGAAGTGGTACTAAGTCCTCCAATCTATAGTATGAAACGAAACCCTTACCTGTACTTAAGGGTAGTGAGTTTACCTCTTGGCTTAGTTTGGAGGACTCAACGTTCCTCTAATTCAACCACAAACGATTATGCCCTTCAGAGAATAAATATAAGTGATCATTACATGTCTAAGAGTTGCTCCCAAGACACAATTGGTTGAGAGCCCCCACTTGGTGCCAAGGTCATAAACCAAATGAAGGCTCTGGGTTGGACTCCACTTTCAAGCAGGCAATTACTGAAAAGAAGTCGATCGTGTTCTATCACAGCTGACAGCATCTCTGGCATCTGAATACCACCAAGATATCAGACTAATAATCTCGACAAGAATACCACGGATAATCAAGAATTCCAACTTAGTCTCTCCGGGCATTGAGTGACTCAAATGCCTGCCTGTGGTCGACCTAGTCAGCTGCAGGCAATATCATTCCCATGTCTCTCAGATTACAGGGAATTAATTAAACCGAGGTAAGATTCATTTATTGTAAGTTAGATTAGACTACGTCAGATTTGGTATGGTCTTGATTTGTTTAGCCACTGCCGGTAAATTAAGTATATAGTCACGTAAGCGAAAGACAAACAAAGCTCAAACACTGTGTGCACTTCGAGGGATCTGAAAATAATTCTGAGGTGAGGAGGAGGGAAGAGCCACAGGGAGACTCACGGGTAGGAAAGTCAGAGGACTGTGGTTAATATTTTTAGATGTGGGGTTGGACTCCCCACGTTAAAGTGTTTTCCACAGTTATGTTGATACCAAGTCGATAACAGGTACTGTAAGGTACAATCAGTTCATATGTGCTTCACTGAACAAGGTAATATCACGGTATTTACACTGGACTTGTGGAACATTTATTTTCAAAAGTGGGTGGTGACCAGAGAGGCCATTTTTTGATATATATAAAAGTGCCACACAGCACAAGGGAATGCTGCAACACCTGGGATAAGACTTACTCCTTCGCCACCTACATTGTTCTTAAGTATAGTAAGGTAAGACGAATGTATGTTATTTATATCAGTAGAGGTTATAAAACTCAGATAATGATGGGTTAGATCAGATTGTCTAATAAAGAAATATCAGGTCAAGTTGCGCTATGCTTGGTCAAGTAACAATATTCTATAGTCCCGTTTGTTCACTATTGGTAAAGTAATGTGGAAAAGAAACAAGAACTTGTCTCTCTGTTCTGTGAAAAACTATAGATTATTGCCACCAGCCTTCAGTGTTATAATTTCATTCATCATACTTAGCCCCATTTCTGATAGGAGCAGAGAAGATCTCGTACAAGTCTTTAATGCTTCCAAAACACAGCTCCTTCATCTTTCAGCATAATGATACTCTTTAAATATGAATCAGTCTCTATAAATATTTGTTAACTTTGTCACTATTCCCGCTTGGCAATCAACAATAATGTATTTACCAGCCTTAAGGAGCTTTATTCTTTTGAAGGTGAGGGTTGAGTTGAGGGTTACTAATTCCTCCATACTGTGCCAGGAAGCAAACTGTCTCATCATGCAAGAAAGAGTTTTGCAGAACTGTATTGATGAATCTGTAGCCCTTTAATTGTTCCCTTAACCATTGGCTCCACGATCCGTTCAATTCCTAGTTAAGCAGAAGGGATGATCGACGGTCTAGGTAAATCTGAGTGGCGTGGATTTGCACAATTTTTTATTCTACTCTTGGAAAGGTAGTGCTGAGGCAAGGCCAACCTGATATGACCTATGTATTGGGCATGGGTGTGGTATCTGCATTACATTACTCACTGTGGCCACATCGACTGCAGCTGGATACTCGTTGGGTTCATTTTATTTGCCGGTCCAGATGATAACCTCCATGTTAAAGTCTCCAACCTATCTGATCAATCTAGAATTTATGTTCATCAATAATCAGAACAAATTTAGCTTTGATCTTTATAATAATATACTTTACTGTTCATTCAACCTTCATTCATCAAGTGTCTTAATTAAATTAATGTATTAAAAACTCGTTAACGCCTTCGCTACAAAGAGTTTTCCGATAGATTGTTAACTTGTCTGACGTGGATCAGATTAAATTGCAATGCAACTTAATCATTATGCTTCACAATACTGAACAGGTTTTGTGATTGGCTAGAAGAATTATAATTTTTATTTTTATTTTAACTGCCTGGAATTACCAGAGATAATGTACGGTAAAGAATATTCCCTGGTTCTCAAGTACCGGTAGTTGTTTATCCAAATGTATGCAAAACTTTAAGAAGCCAGAAATCTGCCAAAGGATTCAGGCACTTTCTTTTTACCAAGGGTGTTGATGGGAGGAAATGAAATGTATGATGTGAAAACTGGAAGACAATGCAGGGGTAAAAAGATTTATGGCCCCTGAACCTGTCCTCTCTTTCCTTCTTTGTCCTCAGTATGATATAATACCATGATTCATTATGTGGAGAATTTTTGGGTGTGAGATTTCCAACAATACGGTCTGTTACCAGTTCACCTAGAAATTCTTTCTTTCGCAATTTCTCTCAGTGATTCGATTTAATGCCTTACACTAGTTATACTTTAGAAATCCAACGAGCTTGCAGGCACTCTTGTATCTACAGGCAGTTTTCTAACGTGCTGTCGTACCGTCAGCAATGGAGGGAACATAATGGAATGTCATCTCTGGTCTACGGACCCTCTTGGATATATGGAAACTGAATTATGAACAGATTCCGTATAGCAACTGTATATTTTTATGCAGAGAAAAGCTGCAGCCTCAAGATGAAACTAAGGCGTTCATTCTTTCATATTAATAAATAGAAAAGAAAAGCAATTACGCTCCCCCAGTGATGTGAAGCTCATCATAACCTCCAGCTTCAGTGGGTTCCACTTATCACGTATAGTAACCTTAATTACTATGGAAGCGAAGTCATAATATGCCACCAAAGTATACAACCTGTACACCCTGACCCTTGTCAGCCGCTGCAACTACTGGCTTAGTAAGGGAATATTCTTATGTCGACAACATGGTAAGTCACATAATCCATCAAACTATGCCACAAAGCAGAACATTTACTCATGTAATGAGATATCTATCTGTTTCTTAGTATAAGTTGAAGGAATCAGAGGCCTTCTATTTTGTGGAAGAGGTTACTCCCTTAAAACCAGGTCACAGAGGCTCAGAAATACCTGCCACATCAATCTCCAGACTCTCATTTCTCTGAGGGGCTTAGGAGGACTGAGAGCAAAACGAGTTTCTTAAACTATACGCAGCAGAACACGAGGGAAGGTTATTTAGCTAAGATAGATTTATGTTTATCGACTGCATTACGGCGGACAACTCCAATGAGACTTACACTGTGGAAAAGGAATGGGTGTGCGACCTTCACATCGCCCCTGGGAAAGGTATGGCGGTTGATCTAAATGCTGGAATGCTGGGAGGGAGAATATAACGAGAAGGAAAGGCACTGTTACCAGGCGAGATTGAATTCTTGACCTTTACTGTAGCTAAGTTGAACACATTTATCATATCACTTTATTAATATGTGTGATTATATCATTTATGTATGCGATGGACCTTAAACATGGGTATGATATATCGTTTTCTGGTTTACACGAAAAGCCGAAGAAATTACACATAAATTTCATCCATCAGTAATAATCTTGGAGGGAAAATGGTATGTTTGTGATGCTCATAGTGAGTGCATGACTAATCACAGCGAACTCATTCTGCCATTTACTTATTTTAAGATTTATTTCCCTGTCAGACCTCTGAATAATGCGCGAAGGAAACCGATTTACAGCACAATAAAAGTTGGTAGGAAATATCAGAGATTGTATCTGGACTAGAGAGAGCAGCTGATATTGGTCCAGGTAAACAACGAAGCAAAAATATATGCACTATGACTGTCTGGAGAAGGGCTGACACAGATAGCACAATTTATCGACATCTTTTGCAAGGAGGAAACATAAAACTCATTAGTTTTAGCACGACACCGAGAAGTGCCAACATGCATACAGTAAAAAGGAACATCAGACGAGAGGGAGACAATCATTATATTAAGAAGAATTTGACCTTCCTCTGTAGTCTACTTCAGTACTGAGTCTTTCTACCACAGAGAATTTCAATATTTTTAATGTAGTTGTACTTTTTATAGATTCAATCCTGTTATGTACTTGTTATTTCTTCAGATAGACTGATTTACAAAGTACATTTGAACCCGTCATTATTATTAAAGCCATAATTATATTGCTGGTCACTTAAAGAAAGATTTGCCATATCTTCTGAGGTTAAAGTATTATACGTGGGTGAAGAGGGAAGGGGAACTGGGAATCATGCATTATATTTTAGTCTGTATATCTGGTCACACAATAAAGACATAGATAAATCCGAAACTGCAATTTTACCTTGGGAACTCGATGGCAGGGAGGCTCTGAAAATCACAACTAACACCTTAAACCACATCACAGTTGCATTATCCGATCATGATGCTTAGATGCTTAAAAACGGAACATATAACGAATAATGCTCTACTTTTTCCAGTAGTTCATCCCACATGAGTGATGTCCATGTGATTTTTACCCGTCGAATCTGAAACCATAATATTATGCTGTTGCTGTTTTACATTCATTGACACGCTATTTACAGATTTCATGGACAAAGTGAGAGAGAAGAACGATGGTAATTTAAACTGGTCTGTGTCCAAATAGATATTGTACAGATATTCAAATTTACAGCACAAAAAGAATGAAAATAAAATATAAATTATACTGAAAGAAATTGCGTCTAGACTCCACACCAGAATTACCATTTAGCATTCAAATATTGAGGTATGTTGAGACGTTATGAATTACATTTATAATAATAACAAATTTGGCGACACACGATTCCTGGAAAATAATCCAATAAAACAGGTCACCTCAATTTACTTGATATGATCTGTTTCGTATCATAGACTGGATTAATTGGTATCTTGCAGTCTGCTGAATGTATAATAATCCTTAATCCACATGATCTGTTCAAGACGCGTAGTTGAAAATGTCATATCGGATTGAAAACTTTCATATCCATACAGTGATAGGACAAAAAAATACGAAAAAACTGCGGGTGAATGGAAGCACTCTGCGACCTCCATCTCTCCTTTGGTGCCTGGAATTGCCTATAATATAACACAGCATCAGGACTTGGGTGGTGGTTCAGGTGAAGAAAAGAAAGCAGGAAAAATCATTTACTAGTTTAATAGACACGACAGCAGTTTTTTCCCCCTTGCTATACCAGGTGGAGGTGGGGTTGTGGGGACATTCACCCGGGGCACATGTCCAAACACCGGTACTGTTATAAACAATTTACCTCACCTCAACCATTACCCACCATCAGGCTGCCTCAGTTGTTGACTCGTAGATTCACCAAGTGTATTCGGTTTAAGTAACGTTAGCTTTGCTCCCGGGAACATCCCAGTGATGTTTGCATTCCATATTGCCCATAATCTGATGATGATGATGATGACAATAATAACCATATCTAAAGCGAACGGACAATATGCAAACCAATCAAACTCCTTATAAAAACAAAATAAAATCCAACATTTTATGTTTATGGTAAATGTTTATACTCTCTCTAAAGTCAATACACTTTTCAATATAGAGCTCGTATCACAAAAATTCATGACATTGAGAAGCCCACGCCAAGCCTTACTAGAGAGAATTCTGAGCCGGGTCTCATAGGCTAACAAGCCTCTCCCCGGGAATCATCTGTAAGAATCTGTAAGAAAGGGAGCCAGAACACAGTTGACTGACAAATAAAGATGGAAAGAAGTGACTCTGGCGGTTGAATCTGTAGTGAACATGAGTGAACCATTCTTCCTCACAACTATATGCACACAGGTCTCGTTACAGCTCTTGTTTCATATTCCCCAGTTATTGTAGTTCATAACTGTGTTTTTAAAGCCATTGGTTATTGTGTAGATCCTATCAATGGTAAAAATTTTACGGTGATGGTAATGGTAAAAAAATTACGGTGATGGTAATGGTAAAAATTTTACGGTGATGGTAATGGTAAAAAATTTACGGTGATGGTAATGGTAAAAATTTTACGGTGATGGTAATTATATTTTCACAAAGTCTTTATTACTGTTAAAATGTAGTTTTGAGTGATATTGGGATAAGTAGGAGATGCAGTAATTAACAACAATGTATTTATTTAAATTTACCAAGTTTATTTCATGTAAAGAAATTGTCTACAATATCGAGCCTGAAGACGACTGTTATTCCAGATGAAGGAATCGTGGGTACTGCCAGGGTATCTCTTACTATAATGCAAAATTATTTTCTCACTGGTGCAAACACACTGCACATTCAGGGAGTGATAGCCTTTCTATTAATATATACTTGTGGATTTATATTTGTAGCCTTGATAGGTATATGAGTACCATCAATGGCTCCAATCACTCAGGGAAAACCGTTCACTGCATGGAATCCTCTGCAGACTCTGCCAATTCCACAATACCGGAGGGCATTTTTATTTCTACTCTTGCCTTCTCAGCCAACAAATGTACTACAGTAGAGTTCACCACTCTACTCACACTTGCTTGAGTCACTCCAACAGAATCTCCAATCACACTTTGAAAGGTTCCACTAGTTAGCCAATACTCGTAGAGTTACTAACACTTGGGTGTGTGTTGGTATAGCATGAGATCTCCTCTTTTGTCGACGAACATATGGGTCAATTGGCAAGTTCCTGGCACAAGTTTAATTAAGATTTCTTGATGAGGAAATCTATAATAGTGAAGTAAGTGTTCTTCACTAACATGTAGTGGGTCCAATGGATCCCTATACACTCTTTCCCTCCGTAGGCGACGCCTATTCTCATATGCAAACCACAGTTCCATCACATTTGTAAATTAGCGCTCGGTGTTCAGTTCATTCAGCTCTCCCACAACAACAAACAACAATGACGTGACGTGGGTGATTGTGTTTTGGTGGGACAGCAACGGGGACTTGGGGGATCACAGCAGGATTGACAAAAATATATACGTTTTCTATGTGTTTCGGGTCTTAACTTCCCTTGGGACATGCTCGCGCGGATCGTAAATCTACGTGTCTTAAGACCTCACAAGATGGCTGCCCACAGTGCCGAAATTGTTTTGAGTATGATGTCTTAAGGTTTTGAGTATGAGGACCTAACTCGCCTGGGGAAGTTAGGACGTCGTAAATGAGATACGATGTCGTAAATTGCTTTGAGAATCCGGGCCTTGGAATGTAGCCTAACACATTCAACATAAATTAGATTTTTAGTAACCTAACTTTTGTTTACGAATCTTTCCAGAAGAAGAATATGTCATCCAAAGGAGCACACTTGGGCTTTGTGTCTGGCGCCACCCTGCACGCTAGACCACACACGGGTGCCCACAAAAACCCTTACTGTCACAACTCAGGGGACGCCGATGGTAGCCTTTTTTACAGGTTAACACTGAACTTCATTACTGCAGCACCCTCAGTGTTGCTTCACGCTCTGCTTCGGGCGGCGCGAGATCAGGAGAAGGTGCTGGCAGGTGATGTTCCATGGATAGAGAAGAAATGATACACCATGAGATAAATTGAGATGTGTGTCCTCAGGGAAGTGAGTAGGACATACTGTTCCATAGAAAAAACTAAGGAACAGTATAAAGGACGCATTATTTCGTGGAAAAAAGGAGGAAATAAATGGAGGTCCTGGTCCACAGAGATGATGAAAAAAAGAGAGAAGGACACTGCTTTTATAAGCACACTGCTTTTATAGGGGAGAATATTTCACGTGGAAGAAGAGAGAGAGAGAGAGAGAGAGAGAGAGAGAGAGAGAGAGAGAGAGAGAGAGAGAGAGTGAGTGAGGGACACACGGTTCTTTGGTGAAAACACACACATCCGTGGGAAAGTTAGATAGAGCTAGATAGGGGGGATGGAATGGAAAGTAGTTTTATAGGGACAGTTATTGTTCCATGGAAAAATAGAAAAACAGATCCAAAAAGATGGGGAGGAGAAACACAGTGAGTTGAGTGAAAGGGGGTGGAAAAAAATTACATAAGGAAAAGGAAAATGGGCAAGGTTTCCATGGAGACGAAGGAAGGAGGAGACGAAGGGGAAAGAAGAGAGTTTTATTTTTTCGAGAAGTGAGGCTATTATGAACTCAATGGACAGGGAAGAGAGGAGTGAGAGTGTCCTGTTAGTTGGGGAAGTGAGAAAGACATGTTCATATTGGGAGAAGAGGGAGGAAGAGGGGAAACATTTCCACTGGTTGGGGAGGTAAGGGTGCCATGGGACCAGTTGGAGGAGAGGGAGTGAGGAGATAGTCCCAGTAGGATGTGCGTTGTCATGTAAAAATATAGGAAGAATCTTTTTAATCTCATATTTCGTCAGTTTCCAGAGAATCGCAAAATGGCTTTTTCGTGACTTACAAAACCAAGGAAATCGCTGGTCAGAACGCTGGCCTCCTCACGACCAGGGGCTTCTCTGTCACATTGAGTGGCCTGAAAAACGCTCACATTATTTATTACCGAGCTCATGAGATAACAAAGTGTGCGGCGTGTGATAGAAAATATTAGACTGCAGATTACGCCAAAGGTCTTTAAATTTTGGTATAGTTTTCTTTGTATTAGAGTTGTAATATTATATATTGCGTGTCGTTTGAATTTCTGTTTGTATTTCACCACTGGAAAACTTTTAGAGGCATCATTATATTAAAAAAAAAAAAATTGAAACCAGTCGAAATACAACACTTTACCAAACTCATTCGGTCGTCTAAATGAAAAGCTTGCAGGCAGCGTTTGAGAGAAAGCGGGAGAAAACTAAGGGAGGAGATGAGGCGATACGTAGAGAGAATTGGAGGAGGAGAGGAGAGAGAAAAGGAGAGAAAAAGCAGAGCGGTGTGGGGAGACGAAGTAGCGACGAGAAGATAAATGTACCGTGGGAAAGAGATGGGAGAAGATAATGAAATGATATACATGTTGTTAGAGGTGAAGAAGCGTGAAAACAAGAGCAAGACACTAGATCATATTATTTTAGCCAATGAGGTACAGTGAAGGAGAGAGTATAATAACAACCACTTATGATGAGGAAGTTAATTAATGAAAGACGTCTCGGTGTGTTTAGCTGAAAGGATATAATATGTGGCACAACACAGAAAGGGGGTGGGGGAAGGGGGAGATGAGGGGGGGAAGGGGGAGATGAGGGGGGGAAGGGGGAGATGAGGGGGGGAAGGGGGAGATGAGGGGTGGGGAAGAGGGAGATAAGGGGAGGACAGATTATAGAGTATGAGGGGCTGAGCTGATGAATATGCCCGGATGAGGTGGTCCGGGCCAGTGGATGTGCAATCTGCAACTGAGATGAGCAACAGCAGAGATAATGGTGGGGAGGAGTGGAGGCTGGAGAGATGAGGAATTATTAGAAGTGATGTAGGGATGCTGATGAAAGAATGGAAGGAAGAGGTGGAGAAGAAAGGAGGCAGAGGAGGGAAGGAAAGAGAAATGGACGTAGTGGAAAAGGAGATATAGAGAGAGATGAAGAAGAAATAGAGAAGGAGACATTAAGAGTAGGTGAAAATACAAAGAGATTATATAGTTAGTTAGAGAAGAGTAACAGGAGAGGAGGAGGAGGAGGAGGAGGAAGAGGAGGAGGAGGAGGAGGAGGAGGAGGAGGAGGAGGAGGAGGAGGAGGAGGAGGAGGAGGAGGAGGAGGAGGAGGAGGAAGAGGAGGAGGAGGAGGAGGAGGAGGAGGAGGAGGAGGAGGAGGAGGAGGAGGAGGAGGAGAAGGAGAGGAAAGAATACCAGCAATTGTGAGAATATCAGGAAGATGATGCAGGAGATGTATTTAGAAGATGGAGACGAGATAAAGATGGAGATTAGATAAGACAAAAAGGAATGTGATGATGATGATGATGTGAATGGTTGGGAAAACACGCTAAACCGGTAAAATGCATCGCTGTGCTAAATTAGATAGTCGGAGGGAAGCCACCATCCATCCCAGAACGTAGCTTTTATACTTCTGCTGGTGAGGAATAACAGTTTTAATTAGTTTACAGCACACCTTGGCTTGGCTGCTGGGGTCTGGCCGCTCGTCACATTTAAGAGGGTAGCAAAACATGCACATTAATCTTTTGTGATATAGAATTACGTAGACAGATTTAAGGGGGGAGACTTTATTGACTACGGTACGTTTCGCTACTGGGGAAGCAGTACACAAACTTTGTCAAATCAGGATTTTTCTGTAAAGTTTTCATGTTCTGTTTAATCTATTTCCTAAGAATGCTTTTTTGATAATATTCTTACGCTTTTTTTCGAGTATTGTCAACATAAAATATTTGGTTATTTGAGTCAATAATATAAATAAAAAAGCTATATCAATAATTGGAAGTTAATATTTTTTTGTAAGTGGGTTGACGAAAGAAAACTCGGTAAATACACTATTTATATTGGCAAATGAATGACAATTTAAATCAATTAGGGGAAAAGAAACTCATATTTCTTAATTATAAACAAACCACAGACGATCCATAATTCATTTATCTAGGAGTGAGAATCAGGTTAGCAATACGTTCCCGAAGATAAATATCGTGTTGGCAAATTACTAGCGTCCTACAGTGTCCTCCAGCACTATATCCACTCCACCTTTCCTATTCTTCTGTCTTCATTAATTCTCTCTTACCCCTTCCTTCTTTCCTTTTCCTCCCAATCACGCATTATTATACCCTTCTTCTCTTTCTCTCTTCATTCATCTATCTCACCCCTTCCTTCTCCTCCCTGTCGTTGCAATCACACCTTACTTTTGTCTTTTCTTCCCTTTTTTTCTATTCCTTCCTAACGCCCACCCTGATGCTGCTGCTGTTGCTCCTATTACAGTTACTAACCCCGGGCGACATCTATCACAGAGGGGGATATTCGAGCTGACTTAGAATAATAAATTGTGTTCAGGGAGTAATCTCCAGCGTTCAAACTAGAGATCTAATGATTCTTCCAAACTATGCCACGAAACAGATCCCACCATTAGTAACAGAGAGGCCGCCGTTTCCTAGCATAGCCTGGAGGCATCAGTGGCCCTCCATTTCACCAGGAACAGATTACACCTTAAGCCTGTTGACTACGGGAGAAAAAATATTGAAGACAATCATTTAAAGGCTTTGATAAAGATGAGCAATTTTGCACCCCTAAGAGATAGTTTATAACTCCCTATGAGATCAAATTGCACCCCTACGAGACATTTCGCATCCGTTATGAGATATGTCGCACCCACTACGAGATAAATCCCACCTTACGAGATATTTAGCATCTCCTTTGACTAATGTGGTTCTAGTCCTCTCAGCTCTACGTATTGTGTCCACAGAAACTTTCAGCTATAGGAAAAATCTTTGAAAGGCAAGACAATCAATGTTAGTAAGCGTGTACCAGTATAACACATGGAGCCATTCAGGGAGTCACAGACCTGCCGTATTCAACCCGAGTCCCGTGTGCTTGTTGTTGGTCTGTGTGACTTTCGTGCAGTTGATAAGGCATAGATCAGCTTTATCATATAATTTTTTATCATAACTCGTTCTATGATTATGGCCGAGTGAATTCTTTCAAAATGTTGGGTCAGTGTCAGTTCTTCATCATAAACTATACCACTTGGATTTGAAGGCATCTGTACAGTCACTCTCATAAGTATCGTATTATACTTATCCTTTTCACACAACCATAAATATACTAACTGTATGTAAGTAAGTGGGCAAACGAATGTGTACAGCAGTATCTACTTATGTACAGCAGAAAGGAAATCCATATTTTGTTGACATTTTAAACATATCGAGACACAGTCAGTAGTACTATGAGTGTGGTAGCTGTGACAAAACCTTTGGTGTGGACTGTACCATGTTGAGGGAAGGAGCGCTAACTCATCCTTCACTCGGTGCTCTGGGGTGCTAAGGAGGTATGAGCCTGATGGTCTGGGCCTGAGATGAATTTCAAGCGAGGTCTGAAGGAGCTCTCATGAAACATGCTAAACCTCTGAAGCGATAAACGATTACCTATACTGTCAGGGAATGGAGGGGGATGCTGAATTATGTGACACATCTCAGATCTTTATCTTAAGGGTCTGGCTCTAATAACGGTGGACAATTTAGTGGAGTGCTCAAGCATACATCTGACTCCTTGCATTCTTCGACTACTAGATCCTCCATCGTACTAACAAACACACACACACTCTCAGACCTCGAGAGTGTATTTGAATCCTTTCTTTCATAAACAAATTAACTAATCAAGGAAACATAGCTTGGGTCAGACGAGGATACAAAACTAATGGTAGTTACATGCTAATCTAAACTGAATATTATAAAAGGCTGTGATTTCCTTCTTCGTACTTCATAATGTTTTTGCTTTTTTCAAAATGCAAACTTATGAGCTTTAGAAATAAGTTTTCTCGCGATAAAGAAAAAAAAAACCGCTAGACCGTGCCAGAAGGGAAGGTTAACATTCAGGACACATTAGTAGAATATTGAAATAATTAAACGTCGGCTTTTGATTTTTTGTAGTTAATATCAGGTGATTTTCCTTGCTCGATGGATGTCCATAAAGAACAACACCTGTCTATTCATGGACTCACGACAGATGACATTATGACGTATGGATGTCACAGACGTTCGAGGATTACTGGGCCTGTGATAATATGAAAAAAAATGAAAGGAGCATGATTTATGACATAGTCAAGAGGTATCAGTATCCTTCATTTTTTCTACGAAATTAAATTAAGGGAAGTCATCCTCCCAAACTAAGCTAGAGGGCAGATAGCAGATTATGTAAACCCAATTGAGAGTAGTCAGCAGTTCTCTAATTCGATAAAAAATCGTCCACAACAATCTGTTCTCTTGAATTAAAAGAATGGTACTCACTGTAGAGTTATGTTAGGATAGAATATGAAAGGAAATCAGTGTTTGGTAATAATGAAAAAATGAGATGATGCATTACCATTGTAAACTCAAATTAAAACATGAAAATGAATTACAAAGATACTGATATAGTAAAAACAACAACATTAGATTTAAGAGGCAATCGGCCAGAGTTCCGTTGCAGAGCACCGACCTTGACTCTCCCAGGTGTTCATAACAGGTGAAAAAGGAATGAATAGCAAGAAAGAGGAGAGGGTTACTTCCGGGAGAGTAGAATTACGTTTTCTGAATTATCCGGTCCTGTTCGTTCAGTTTTATTTAATTTCTTTTTGAGTGACATCAGCATCAGCTTCAATATAGTCTCTTATAGCTGTTGAATTACTTTATCTGGCTCATTCGTAGATCACATTCTCACAACTACAACAAAGTATCAATCCCTTGTCTTAACATCTCTTATCTCCCGTCCTAATCTGCTTTATTATTACTCATTTTACTCCCCACGTCCTTCGTGGTTCCTCAGCTGTTTACTATCTCCTTTACTCCTCACTTTTTCTACCTGTTTCTTACTTTCCTTTCAATCACCTTTCCTACTCTGTGCTTCTTACTTTCCTTTCAATCACCTTTCCTACACTGTGTTTCTTGAGTTACTTGCCATCCAGTCTGGTTATGTGATCTGAGGCTTCCTGTCCCTATCGAAGTCCATGTCAACACCAACATCTACTCATCACGACTTACCATCTAGCCTCAACTAAGGAAAGACATGAGAATATTTCCCTCCACTCTCAACGGACAGTCGTACTCATAACAGAGAACAGTTTGTGCGAAGAAAATGACGCAGTATTCGTAATGATTCGCTCAAAGAGAGAGAGAGAGAGAGAGAGAGAGAGAGAGAGAGAGAGAGAGAGAGAGAGAGAGAGAGAGAGAGAGAGAGAGGAGAGAGAGAGAGAGAGAGAGAGAGAGAGAGAGAGAGAGAGAGAGAGAGAGAGAGAGAGAGAGAGAGAGAGAGAGAGAGAGAGAGAGAGAGAGAGAGAGAGAATATTTTTTTTGTCTTGTGCATGTACTGTATGTGCGTACTGCATGGTGTGTAATACACACTCGATAAAATATAGATTAAAGTTCATCGACTTTCAACCTCTTTAAAAAACCGGCAACTGTTTCAGCTACATGGAGACGCGAAAAAGTAAAGCAATTCAATCTGTGGCCCCCCCAGGAAATTCACCATAAAATTAGCTCTTATGAGACAGTGAAGAAATGCTTATTAGAGAATGGAGTCAGAAAGACAAAGAGAAGAGCGTGATAAAGTTACTACTGAGGCTGATTGGGAGAGAGAGCTGGAGGGGAAAGGACAAGTGGAGACATACCTAATATAGTACTATGTAATATAATGTCTCTCTCTCTCTCTCTCTCTCTCTCTCTCTCTCTCTCTCTCTCTCTCTCTCTCTCTCTCTCTCTCTCTCTCTCTCTCTCTCTTTCTCTCTTCATTATAGTCTATTCCTCGTCTTCATTGACTCTCTCTTCCATCCTTTCCATTTCACCATATCCTGCTACTCCTTCTGATCTCTTCATTTTCATATTTAATTAAGCACTTTATAAAACCTCCAGTCTTCGCTCCACCTATTCTAGAAACAAACCATTCACAAATATAATCTCTTTCCTCTCCAGATCTAATATGAAAAGTCCCCTATAATCTTCTCTTCCTTTTCTTCACATCGAACCCCAGCTTACCTCTATACCTCTGACTCCGTTCCTATAGTTTCCTGACTCATTCTTACCTGCCTGTATCGTCACTTGCGCTTTCAGTCCTTTCAGTTTTTTTTTTTATCTAAATTATAGCATCCCTAATTTATTACCTCCTCCCCATTCTCTGCGTTGTTTGCTATGATCATCCTCCTTCCCATGCATTCCGTCTCTATTAAATCTTCTCATCCACTGTCATGCTCCCTACCTTTGCCTCCTCACATGGCCACTGCTGCCTCGGTCCTTCCACACCCCCATGTACCCTCACGTAACAGGGTGGTCTTCTCTTCCCGGTTGCATCTCACTACTGAACTCCAATTATTCGCTCTCATAGTTCCTTTGTTCCCATCCGACCCCAGCGACACTCTACTCAATTGAAGAGATTTTGTGGCTTCAGATTATGCATAGTTATTTCATCTAGGTGTACTACGATAATGCTAACTACAAGAACAGGTAGTGGTTCTCAGCTGCTAAGATCAAGTCCATAAAAACAAAACAACAAAACTAAAGTATTATATTGTGATGAATGTGTTAACCGAAAAATATTGAGAAAAAGGAAGTTCGTGAAAGCACGTGATTGATATAATTACCTCATAAGGTTTTGTCAAAGCAGGCGATAAATTAACAAACAATGATGAAAGCTGTGGCCTTACAGGACACTTTTTATGTATGAGATCGGTGGCAATAACTTGTAACAGCAGCTCGTTGATTAAAGAAACGTATGTTATATTATGGTTTTGGGGGGACATTTCGTTCTCAAAGACGAATTTCAAATCCTAACGTTATACAACAGTACAGCATACAGAAGTAAGGAATGGCAGTCAGGTAATAGGACATAAAACCCAGGACTCCAGTTTTAAAGGAGGGAGAGAGAGAAAGAGGGAGGGAGCAGGAGGACAAGTGTTGGTAGGGAAGTTGGAAGTAGTCTCAGGAGCCCAATAAAAGCCCCAAACATTTTAATGACCAGGTTTAAATAATAAGGTGGATTGGAGTGCCCATAAACGCCAGAGTCCAAGCAAAACCCCGCCTTAAATTGGCCTCATTTTAATTGAATTTGCGAGTCTGGTGGATGACACACATAGCTGGTGGCGCGTCCGGTGTGGTGGCGGTGGTGGGTCCAGACTGCCCAGGTAATGAGGCCGTAAAAGACTATATTGAAATTAAAGAGAAGGTTTGTGGAGGGGTTGTGTTGGGTTGGTGGGGGAGGAGAAGCTGAAGGAAGGAACAGCGGTGAGGGATAGGACAGAATAGAAGGACTGTGCAGAGAGGAGAGAAGAGTAGAATAGAGGGACTAAAGATGAGAGTGAAATCGAGGGAGCAGAGAAAGTAGAGTAGTGAGAACAGTGTGAGTAGAGTAGTGAGAACAGTGTGAGTAGAGTGGAGAGCAGTTGAGTAGCGAGAATCAGGGAAAGTAATAGAGGGAATAGAGAGTTGAATAAAAAAAATAAAGTCGGGAATAAAGCAGAGAACAGAGGAGTAGTAGATAAGAGGATGAGATGTAGCCAAGTAGAGAAACAGAGGAGAAATATCATGATTGAGTTCATTAAGGGTTTTAAGCGACAGAGGCAAGGCGGAGGTGAGAAAATCGGGTAAATAGTTCACCCTTTTTACACTTCCTAATGTAAAGGCTTTTTGATGGACGTTTATATTTTCCTACACTTGAAATTTTCCTCTTCACACAATTATTCAATACTTTCCTTAATTAACGCCTTTTTCGGCTGCCACGTAGCCTTCTAAAATGGTAAAATAATTTGTGTACATTGAAGACAACCGATTCCTCAAAACTCTCCTAAGAAACAGGGGATATCAAATCTTAGATTAAGGCAACCTGTTTCTTGATATAAATTGGAGGAATTAGGCGTTCCAAAATTTGCTTTATTACATTACCTTCTCAATGGATCGTCAGTGTAGTAGAAGTTAAAATGCTGAAGAAGGAAGGTAGATTAGAAAGTAGGTAAGGACGGGATGGGGAGTAGTAGTAGTAGTAGTAGTAGTAGTAGTAGTAGTAGTAGTAGTAGTAGTAGTAGTAGTAGTAGTAGTAGTAGTAGTAGTAGTAGTAGTAGTAGTAGTAGTAGTAGTAGTAGTAGTAGTAGTAGTAGTAGTAGTAGTAGTAGTAGTAGTAGTAGTAGTAGTTGTAGTAGTAGTAGTAGTAGTAGTAGTAGTAGTGGGCTGCAAAGCAGGAGATGTACAATTTTTCAAGCAGTCAGAATGTCATTAAGAAGGGACGAGATAAACCAGTTCAGCAGACAACAGGGTATGAAAGTGGAGGAAGAGCCCTGAGGAAAAGGAAGAGGAAGAGAATGAAGAAGAAAAGAAAATTTATCTGTTTGTTAATAGGTTTAAACAAAAAGTTATGGGTAGGATACTATTAACTTCTTATCGAAGGTGGGCCTCGTGACTGGGATCAATATCCAGGATTGTTACTATTATTATGTTTTTTTTTTTTTTTTTTTTTTTTGAGGGGGGTGGCGGAGGGGAAAAGGATGTAATATTGATGACCTGTTGGGGGTGATGTTCAATATTGTATATAAACAATTACATGATGTTTAATCTCGCCTAAAGTTTGTGGTTTCCAACTCTCTTGTGAAAATGTTTGGGAAATGCTATGAACAAATCACTCTCATTCTTAAACAATACAACATTTCCTGCAACAAGGTCCAGATCCAGAATCCATTGTTGTGATGCATGAGGCCCACTTTTGTTAAAAGTTTAGTATGAATCTATACTTTTCTTTGTGTAATCCTGCAAACAAACAGACAAACAAACAGAAATCAGAAAAATAAACATATATATAAACAAACTGAATTAAAATATATCCTCCTGGCGGAGGTAAAAAGTAACACAGCAGGGAGGTGAATAACTAGACAGAGAAGGAGGGGAACATCTGCATAATCCAACAGAGACGGTAATTTAAAGGATAAATAAGGGGATAATACATTTAAGAGGGTAATACCAAGTGATACCATATGAGAAATGTGGGGGGCTACTGATTCCTACAAACTATACTACGAAACAAGTACGTTATGGGGAATAATGAGGTAGTCTGTTTGTTATCCTAATTTGGAGGACACAGTAGCCCTCCAATTCACCAACACGAGATTACCCACTTAACAGAATTAACAGATCTGCAAGGTAGCATAGACAAGATAAAGTTGAAGTAGTCAGTGAGCATAAGACCTCGTTAGCATCCTTCTGTGAGCACACTAACCAGAACCATTTATGTCATTTTATTTACAGACGGGACCTCATAAAATGTGTACAGGACAAGTGGGTGTTGTATGCATTCTTTAGGTTACAGTCTCTCTACCCAGACTGTCCTTCTCCAGCAGACTTATCTCTCTTTCTATTTATATATATGTCCAACCAAAAGTCTCCTCTCGTCTGCCATTTTATTTCTCACCACACACTGTTTTCCCAACCCAATGCTCTCCCACCCCACAGCTTTTCTCAGCCTACAATGTCTCTCCACTCACATGCAGTCTCTCTTACAAACCACAGTACATGTACCTTTCTGCCTATACTTATACATATATATATTTTTTCGTCTGCAGAATCTACTGTACACATAATCTACATATTTTTCCACCCCAGAATCTCTCTCGAGTCGTATTTTCTCCCAAACAAAAGTAGGTAAATATAATCTCTTTTCCTACTGTTTCTCTCCACTTAATGACTCTCTTCATCTACATTCTCTTCGTTTAGAATTACTGTCTGTTCTAAAGCCATCCACTGTTCTCTGAACACCGGCAGTCTCTCTCCCTTTATATACTCTCCCCATTCACAGTCTCCCCTTTACTACATTATCTCCCCTAACAGTTTCTCTCCACCTATGATCTCCTCCCACCCTGCATAGTTTCTCCTAGTCTACAGTTCAGTCTCCCTTACAATTATTATTCATTCACAATCTCTCCCAACATAAATTCTCTCCCCACTCAAATTCACATCCTTCCCACAGTTCTCTCCCCACCCACAGTGTATTATTCTCATCCCCCGCGTTACTATAGTCTCTCCCATCCACATTCCTTCAGTAGCAATAAACTCTCCTCCCCACCCACATTCCTTCACAAGCAATAATAATCACTCCCCATCCACAGACACAACAGACTCTCACCATGCATGCAGCAAGCAAAAATATATATACTCTCCCCTCACACAGACTCTGCCCAACCTCATTCCCTCACCAGCTAACAAAAATATATATACAAATAAAATGAAAATAAAAAAATGAATAAAAAGTAAATGAATAAATAAATAAATAAATAAATAAAATCTCTCCCCACCCACAGTTGCCTCGTTCCCCGGCCACCTGGATCAGAGCCGTGTGTATAATGAAGATATATTAAAAGCTTCGTCTGCCGCGGGTTATTAACAGGTTTTTCTGGTTCTGATGTTGCTCTTGTTAGCTGACCTGCACCCATGTATGTATGTATGTATGTACCCCTGCCACCCCAAGTCCATGCAATTTTACTTACCCCTGTTGCCCTGCCCACTTTTTTTCTGTGTCTGTCTACGTTTTTATCATGTTTTTTTTTTTTTTCTTGTCTATATGTTTTTTTTTATAACAATCTTTCCTTTAGGTTTTCTCATTCCTGTTCTCACTTATTCTCTGCCTGCCTCGCTTACTCCTTCGCCTCCTTTCCCTCTCCCACACTTCCTTTCTCCTTTTGATTCATCTTTCTCCTTTTTTCTTTCCCACCCTTCCATTCCATTTCCAATTTCTCTCCTCTCCTTATTGTTCACTTTCCTTTAATACTTCTCCCGGTATTTGCTGCCTTCCTCATCTAGGTGTAAGGATTAAGGTGAGAGTAAGGATGGCGTGAACATGACTGAGTGAGAATGAGTAAAATATAAATATACCCTCGTCAAATATACTCGTCAATTTGAAGGGTGAAGGTGATGTTGACAAGAAGATGAGAAAAAAGATTGAAAGTGAAGACAAAGTTGGCTGGGGGTGAAATCTAGGTCACAGAGGAGTCAGGGTGAGTGGGAGGATGAAGTAAGGGCTAATTAATGTAAGGAGGATAATCAAGGTGAGGAAAATTGGTTTAAAGATATTGAAATAGGACTGAACAAAAATATCTTCACACCAAGTACGAACCTGTAATTATGATTTCATGCTGCGAAATCACACACACCCGCTGGTAATTTATGCATGTTTTCGATTAATACTGCTCATTTTACGACATAGTAATGATTCATAAAATCCCTCTAGAACGATGTCTTTTATTGCGTACTTATACTCAAAAGCAGACACAATTTTAATGAATGCTGGCACATAAATTCTCTTCCCCTTTTCCGACGGCTTCTGTTAAGACTACTTTATGATGATGATAATGATGATGATGATGATGATGATGTGTATGAAGATGATAGTGATAGGGTTGATGGTAATGGCGATGATGATCTAATCTTTTTAGATACACATTGTGATGGAAAAAATGTAAAGTTCACATTCACGCATTTCTCGTTTAGTATACACTCGACAACTGCTGAATCATATCTGGCACGACAGTATATACATAAATTAATTAATATATACACATACACCAAGATGAAACACTTACAGGTATACCACAATGCTGTTCTTGAGTCTACCACAGAGACCAAATTCCTACTAAGTTTACCTGTTATTAAAGGTTATTAAAGGTGCCAGCGAGTGGCAGTCACTGGGACAGAGTGTAGCACACACTGTGTGTATGAAACACAATTATAGCACGCATCACAAGGATGATCCCTGTGGTGGTTTAGGAGGAGGAGAGCCAAGGGGGTGGAGATGGGAGTGAGTGAGATAGATGTAGTGTGGGCCAGGGCTGCTGTTCTGCCTTAATGTGCTCGTTGAACTCACACCTTCCCACACATCACACCTTCCACTCCCCTTACCTGAAAAGAAGGTCTTAATTTAGCCACCTATTACGAGAGCCAATTATGGAGTGTGCTGAAGGGGAGTGAATACAAACATACTCCTTAACCACTACATTAACATGGTAACCTCATTTGGATTCGAATCTAGTACGGTAACTAAGAGCAAGCAAATCAGGTATTCCCTTCTTAGTCCCAAACTACACACTACTAAGAAATTTGTACACGAGTGCCTTTTCCAACCACACATATAAAATGATCAGCCCCCACACCAAGAATTTCTGCAATTAAAGTATTTGTTGTAACTGGAAAAAAAACAAAAAAAACATTCCGGTTATAACGAACTTGGTCAGGCAACTGTATCATTAACACTGGAATATTAGCTGTTATATTTGAGGTTACTGTTCTCGGGTTATCAAGTACGATTCCTAGTGAACGAACCCATATCGTTTATGCGTAATACAGTTGTTTACGCATTGTTACGCTAACATGCTCCATTATAATATAAACTACCAATCATGCATGCAGCACTCACTCCCTGTCCGTTAGAGTAAAACACCATAGCATTAGAACCCGATATTGGGGACAGTGTTGCTGGCTTTTTTTTCCTTAGCAAGTGTTATTATTTGCCAGGACACATTACAATTTATTTTACATACCTGGACTTTGGTTGTGGCACAGGTTGCGTCTATCGTACACTTTGCTTCGATGTAGCCTATCAGTTTTTAGACACGTAATAATTTCAGCTCCAGATAACATTTACGATATTAATGAACCGTTCATATGTAATATTTTTCCCCATAAAATCTGTTGTATTACCGTTGTATAGAAGGATTAACTAGAAAGATGATAAACGGAAGGAACGACAACAGCAAGATCAGAAGAAAACGATGGTGGACGAAAAGAAAAGGGGGAGGGAAGGCGTCTCAAGCCGATGAAGAGGAAGAAAACCTAAACTAAACCTACGTGGGTGCTGAGGGCGTGTTGAATGTGGTCTGCATCCAAGTGGCACTTCATGAGGCCTGGAGCAGTGAAAGGGGTGCATACTGTCTGACCACACCCTCTATACTACACGGCTACTACAAACACCACACCACACCCTCTATGTTACACCACTACATCAAGCACCACACCACACCCTCTATGCTATATACACCACTACTACAAGCACCACACCACACCCGCTATGTTACACCACTACAACAACTACCACACCACACCCTCTATACTACAGTACTACTACAAAAAGTACCACACCACACCCTCTATGCTACACCAGTAGTACAAACACCACACCACACCCTGTATACTACAGTACTACAACAAGCACCACATCGACTATGCTACACCACTAATACAAGCACCATACCCACATATGCTACACTACAAGCACCATACCCACATATGTTACACTACTGTACTACAAGCATCACACCCTGTGCCCCTCAATTCTACAAGCACAATTCTCCAAATAATAAATGAAATCCGGGTCCAGGAAGAAGGATATTTTTTCTACAGACTTTACATAAATTTCATTCACACAAGCGAACTACAACGACTAAGCCAGAGAGAGATAGCAATTACACTCACTGCTTACACTTATAATCAGCCGACCCACATTCATAAATCAGGGCTCAGTAGTTATAACACTGCAGTGACCACCACACTTGCTTTATAATTATACAGTAAATATGTTCTTACATCTCCCTGACTAACACAAGTACTCCACAACACGTCAATAACACAAGTACTCCACAACACGTCAATAACACATCAACACCACCTCTTACATCATTTATCATTTCGAATATCACCCAGAAACATCATATTGTTTCGTACACTTATAACATATCCTATGCAACCGTAAGGTCGCACACTACGACACGCATCAATACACATGTACCCACAGATCCCTCATACGCATTTATAAACATGGTCCTTCCTGTAGAGTATAAATATTATGAGGAAATTATATATATATATCATTAGCTGAAGTCAATTTAGTAATTCAATTAATATTATGTTATTATTATTGTACTTAATAATATCATTATTATTTTTTACTGGTGGTTGATTATGGTAGTTGCGGGTAGGTAAGTAATGATTGTAGCTAAAGTAGGTTAAAGATGGCGATGATGGTAGTGGTGATGGTGGTAGTTGTGCTAAGAAGGGCAGCGGTTCTGAACATCAGGGAACCAATGGTGGTCTTCCTCTCAATTAGCCTCCACCGTGGCCAATGTCTAATAGAGGAGGCCAGACTGCTTGATGAAGTGCTTAATGACCCCCACATGCAAATAATCTCAGGTAGATGCAGGTGATGTTAGGAACGCTACTAGAGATTCCACCAGACTTGCCTACAAAAAACTCGTCCATTGTTGGCATAACCCCCAAGGGTACCAATTATTGCACTTAATTGCCAACAAAAATTACTTCTACCTGCTACGTTCAAATTCCAACTGTATGACGTGCACACATATATTTCCTGAGAGATAAAGTACATATGATGAAAATAATCTCACTGGAGGAATATACATTATACTGGGATGAGGATATTCAAGGGTTGGAATAGATGGAGAGACAACACTAAAATATCATAGAGTGGATTAGCAGCTTATGTTTGGGTGAAGGGCTCATGCAGTTTTGTCAGATGGCAAGCATCATAAGTAACAAAAGAAGAAAATGATGAAGTAAAATTGCAGGAGAGATGTTTAGCTAGATAACATAAACAACGAGGAAAGACAAATTTTGGAAAGTCAGCACATTTTGTATTGATGAATTAGTGTTTGGCAAATCGAAGAAAAGATTTAGCATGATAACGGACAGAGGCACATGAACAGATAAAGAAATAATTGCAGATTTGAATGTACAGTCTGAGGTTTATCTGTTATATGTTTTTACCTATTTCTGAACACTATATTATGTCTTTTAATGTACTGTAAGCCTTCTTGGCCTTGGACCCTGTAGGATGACCATTATGCACCAGGCAACAATGAAGTTTTCAAGTCTGCGGCTCTAACATGCTGCCAATACTACTGAACCTACAAAGATATCAAGTTAAAGCATTTGGTATTAATTAAGAAAATACTCATGAGTGTTTTCTGCACAGATTTTTATTTCTTGTTGTTAGTAAGAAGCTTGCCTTCACAAATAAGTCATATGATGCTAATTAATCAAAATAAACAAACAAATAAACAGAGATACAAACACACACATCCATATCAAATCATTAGCAATTAACAAGAGTTATAATAATGGCTACAAATGTCTGAGTTCAGTAAGCATGCAAAGTACTGTCCATCAAAGACAAACAATTTATTGTCAATATTTCCAAAATTTCAATTAACTAGTTACCATCCCTACTCTGTCCATCACATAATACTTTCTATCCAGCGTGAAGTTGAGCTAAAGCTGTGGACAGAAGATAATTATGAAATGTGTAGTGTTGATGATTATGAAGTGTGACCAGTAAGTGATTATGAGGTGTGGCCAATATCTGAACATCAAGTGTGGACAATAGATGGGCGTGAAGTGTGGACAATGAAAAGAATGACTGCAAGAGGGAGAGTAACGACGACTGTGGAATGTACTGTGCTGTGTGTGTGTGTGTGTGTGTGCGAGTATGGGTGTGGGTGAGTCTACTGTATGTGTTTGTGGTTGTAGCTGTATGCATATGTGTTTGTGGGTGTTAATGTATATATATGTACAGTACGTGTGTGGGGGTATGGGGCTGTGTTCGTATGTGTGTTTGTTTTGCTTGTATGTTTTTTATCTGTGTGTGTTTGTGTGTGTGTGTGGAGGAGTAGGCATAGATGACAGTGACGTGTGAGTAGGATGGCAATGCTTACTGTTTGTTGTAGCTACAGTGTGTTTGAATAATGGTGGCGAAAATCCACCGATTGTCTTCTACGTAACAGCATATACGATTGGCCACAAGAATTCGTACACACAGGCTATATGGATAGAGAGGTCATTATTCTGTAAGTCCTGCAATGAATGGTCTACTGAGTGGCTCGATGATTACAAAACAACAAATTTAGTAATAGTGTTGTATTGCAGTTACTTTGTCTTACAGTTTCTATATGTTGTAAACCCTCGAAAACAATAACGTGTGTACGAATTATTGGGGCCAATAGTACATAGGCAGTTTCCCTTACATTTCATTATTTATTTATAAGTTGCACAGAATAGAGAGGCTTGAGACACAGAGAGAGAGATGTAAGGATTAGAGAGGCTGGAGGCGGCACAGTGAAGGTGGTGGCTCCCGACACTGACACAGCCGAGGCACGCACTTTAAATTATGAGCGGGCGTGGTTGTGAGTAGCAACTGTTCATATTGTGAGCACGGGCGGGTGAGGTCTTTATGATTTATGGAAGGAGAGGCATTGTGTGAATACGCGGCTCTGAGTGAGAGGCGAAATCATTCACCACTTGAGTCTCTGATAATCTTTTAAAATTTGGCCATAAATATAAAATGACATTTTTACACAAGTGAAGGAAACATTGGCAGCAATATTTTTGACTGAGGTAAACGTCAGATCAGCGGGAACAAAATCTTAGGAAGCACCAAATAGATTTCAGAATTTATCATCAGTGCATAGATTAATAAATTTTCATGGTTGACATGCTTACCATAAAAAGTCGGTCAATCATAATATATAATAGTAGTACTAGTCATCTCACTCTACAGGTTGTCAGGAAAAAAATCATCACGACTTTTACATATGTATTGCAGAAAAAAGTGAACTATTAATCATCTGGTGACACACGACAGTACAACAGTGATGGGTTGTCCATCTTTGGAAGCTAAGGTCTCATTTTTCCTGAGTCCTCGGTTTCTTATGACAGACACGGAAATCATCACAACAACACTGAATACTTAATAACCTTACAGTATCGAATATATATTGATATGGAATAGCTGGCTAGGGATTAAACATATGGATAGTACAACAACAACAGATCAAGAACCAGTAAACCAATTACAGTCAGTCTCTTTACATACAGTCAACCACTTGCATATATATGTGTGTGGTGATTTTATTTACATCTCTCTCTCTCTCTCTCTCTCTCTCTCTCTCTCTCTCTCTCTCTCTCTCTCTCTCTCATGATAGTAGTGAAGGTAGAGCCACCCCACCACCAACTGGAGTCGAGGCGTGTACAGAGGTTAATTACTCAGGCATAAAGCAGGAGTCCTTAGTGGTACTTTCCCACGCTCACCCCGGCCTGCTTCACCCCGGCCTGTCACATCTCAGCTTGTCTCACCCCGGCCTGTCACACCTCGGCCTGCCTCACCCCGGCCTACCTCTTTCTGATCTGTTTCACCCCTGCGTGCGTCACCTCAACCTGACTACCTCCCATTGGTCTGCCTCACCCCGACATGCCTCACCCCAGCTTCGAACCCTACCCTCCATCACTCAGGTCTCTCTCAGCCCATGCTTCTTCTCCACTTACAAAAAATATATATTAAATGGAAAAATCAAGAAGAAAACGGGATGAACTGGAGAAGCACAAGAAATGGGATAGCATAATCTATTTTTTTTTTTTTTCAGATTGCTGGAGAATATAACATGTAAGGGAAAACTCTGATCGACAATGAATCACTAGTGTTCTGTACATACAACATCGGTATATGCCATACGGTTTTTGGTTTTAGAAGGAAAAATATGTCACTTGAGGGGATAGTTTGGTGTGCTCAAATCGGAGGGCTATGCTGATCCCTGTAAACTATACTTCAGATCATATTCCTTACTTGTTTACTTTTGGTACATTAGAGCACTTTGATTCCTCCAAAGTATGGCAGAAAACAGGACCAAATTAACAAAAAAAAAATATAATGTTGGCCTGTTGCTGGGAATAATTTGGAGGAATAATTATCTTCAAAAATGCCAAAATTATACCCATGCCTTAAGATGCTACTGTCTTATAGCATAGTTAGGAGGCATCGATAGACTTCCAATTTTCCTATACTAGAATAGGTCCTTAACAAGCCTCATTAACTCTTTTATGATGACTTATAAATACTTTCTTCTAACAAATATAAAAAAAAAAAAAAACCACACATATTGAAATAGTGCTAAGATATATTTTTTTGCTATTTGAATTTTTGCTTTCAGTTAGCGTAAAATTAATCTAATGTTAAACCGTCTGGCTTCAACTGATTTACTTTCATGAAGATTGGACTGCAGGGGAATGGGGTATTGGAGATTTCAACACTATAACCAGTCTTGGAATTAACTGTCACGGAGTAATTGACCATCACGGAACAGTGAATTAATATCATCCAGTCCATAAAAATACCCCGAGAAATATTGCAAACATTTCTTTCACTTGATAATTAATAGACATTGTACCGTACGACCCCTTCACCTATCTTGTAAATCGAGGAATTTGTCAGACATCATCAGACATATTGCTCTCAATCTGTAGAGTGAAGTATTTTCAAAAAGGAAATAGACACTGTTTCCCTTCTCTCCCGGCGGGTGGGTTGTCCTGGAGATCAGCTTGTGCTCTAAAGACTCACGACAGCGGCCGTCACAAGCTCCACAAGTTACCGACACTGATGGATTTAATATCTGCTCGCAACTCATCATTACGACAAGTGATTACTCCAGCCTTCAAAAAATTCCTCACTTGGCTACGGAGTTTTATGGTGGCGGGACAAAAACTGGCCCTGGCGGCGTGTCCTGCCGTCCACGGGGGTCGACCCTGTGGCACGAAGTTGTGCCCTGCCTTGTTATGTCATGTTCTACCCTGCCCTGCCCTGCCCTGCCCTTTCCTGTCTTGGCCTGCCTTGCGAGGCATTACCCAGTCTTGACCAGTCCGGCCGTAATATGTCATGTGCTGCCTTGTCGGATCTCTTTTTTCCTGCATTGGTGTATGGGAGGGTTGGAGGTGACCATCACAACATAGGATTCTGCATATGTTCCCTGTCCTTGAACTTTGTCCTCCTATTTTGTCACATTCTCGCCACTATTGCATTAGTTAGCAAAGTAAAGAGGAAATCTTGAACACTCTTGTAATGGCCGGAACTGAGAGATAAGATCCATTTTTGGGTCTGACATACTTGGATGATTTGATTCTTCCTTGTGAGTAACAACACGGATGGCAATAATGACATAAACACAAGATATATTATGACAAGATGTAAGAGAATGATTTTCAAAGATTGGATGAGATTTAAGTGAGCAAATTACAATAGGGAAGGTGGGAAGACAATAGTTTGTTATGATCGACTGAATATCCGTCCGAATTCACATTTATCTCAACTAATAATAGGTGCCTTGGTCAGGTTATTTGTGGAAAAATATCCAGACCTCAATCTGTTTTTGCTACTTAACGTCACCTCTTTCCATCTCGAATGTCGTGTTGTTCAGAACGATATCACTGATGTAGGTGGACCTGTGAACATATTAATGGGGTCCTCTGTTATCGGCCAAGTGGAGCATTTCTGATTCCTTCAAATTAAACAATGGAAAAAATAAAGCTTTTATAGTTTCTGAGTAGAGGGTCTCTTTTGCTGCACAGTTTGGAAAAATTAGAGTTTCCCTAATCCCTAATTCAACATCAACAATATGTCTCATTAACTAATTTTGTCTACAAAAAGACAGGAATTAGGTTCCATCAATGCTAACAGTCATGCATGAGTTGAGTTAGTCGAGGTGTTTTGGGAAGGGATCCGGTGCGCCAAACATCAATGTACTGAAGTCAGTTTTTTGTGTATTAGGAAACCGTATTTTCATTTTTTTAGCAGTGCGAGACTCGACTCTTATTTTGCATCCGATAGTATGCTGTACTTATACCTGAAAGCAAAACAAGAAAGGGTAATAAATTCGCACTTCACGCACGAGTTTGAACGGATAGAAAATTGTGTTCGGGTTTAATGAAATCCGGCACCAAAATGCTGACTACCTCACCGCCGGCTTGCCACTGGGTGCATGCTGAGTGTTATTCTCTTATTTCCCGTGTTTCTTGTTCCCGCACACCGCACTTCCCTGTTTTTCTTGAGCACACGACTTTGACCCGAGTTTCGACACATTCATATCAATTCTCTCACACCTTGCACTCGCTCGCCTTGTCTTGTGACCAGATGGAGTGCATGAGATTGAAATATTTTAATAATGGGCATTTGGGGCATATTATATATATATATATATATATATATATATATATATATATATATATATGTGTGTGTGTGTGTGTGTGTGTGTGTGTGTAAAGAGAGAAATAGAAAAATATATATGTAGTTGGTTAGACAGATAGATAGATAGAGAGCAAGACAGATGCAAAGATAGTAAAAGGGAGAGAGTGCAGAAGACAAAGCGACGAAGCGAGAGGAAGAAATAATAATCCTTGTATTTCCGACACTAATAACTTCATCAAACGCGTCTAGCTTTCTCTACCCGGCCATTTTCCGTCTTCCCCTTCGTCTCAGCCTCCCAGTTTTTTCCCCCCTTATCTTACTCGCCTTCGCCACCTTTTGCTTATCTTCTCTGATTTTTTGTCCCTTATTTCTCCCCTCTCATTCTGCTTTTCCGTGGATTTCCTCGTGACTGCCCTGCCCATCCAGCCTCCTATTTATTGCACTCCCTTTCTCTTCTCTCTTCCTGCCCTCGCTCACTCCACTAGGCTGTCATCCCTCATTCTCCTCACCTCTCACCCTTCTCTTACTTCGTTCACGTAGCCAGCTTTCCTCCCGATTTCATCCATCCCATTCTTCCAATTTTTGTTTACATATATATATATATATATATTTTCAGTTTTCATTACCCTCCGTTCGTGTCTCTTACATTTTTAATCATCTTATCATTGTCTATTCCTTTCCCTTGTTTCTCTTTCTCATTCCCTCATTTCTTCTCTCAAATATTGTCCTCTTCTGTAAATTCCTTCTTCCAACTCTTCAACCTTTCTATGCTTTCATACACATCATTTTCCTTTCCCTCTTCTTTCTCTCTTATCTATTCTCTATTCCTTCTTTCTACCGTGTTCTAATCCTTCCACTCTCTCTCTCTCTCTCTCTCTCTCTCTCTCTCTCTCTCTCTCTCTCTCTCTCTCTCTCTCTCTCTCTCTCTCTCTCTCTCTCATCTCGTCCTATCCATGCATCCATCCTCATTCCCCAGAGACTCTATAGCCTCCCCCCCCCCTCCCCTCCACCACCAGTCCATCTCCCAGCTCTTGTGTTGCGTGATAGCTTCTTATTAGGCTCACGTCTCCGGTTCTCCCCAGCTCCCTCGACCCCTCTATCCCTCCCTCCCTAACCTCTTCACCCCTACGTCCATTTTTCCCTTCTAGCCTCTATCTCTAATCTCTCCACCACTTCCCTCCTCGTATTATCCGTCCACTAACATTCCCACCATTCCCCCCAATCTTTAACTATATATAACCTCTTCTCCGTTATATCATCTACTCTCACTAACTAACCTTCTGCCTTTACCCTTTTTTACCCATTAACTATAATGTTCCTCTCTATTTCTCTACCAGTACTGATTCCCCCCCCTCTCTCTCTCTCTCTCTCTCTCTCTCTCTCTCTCTCTCTCTCTCTCTCTCTCTCTCTCTCTCTCTCTCTCTCTCTCTCCTCTCTCTCTCTCTCTCTCTCTCTCTCTCTCTCTCTCTTTCTCTCTGCTCTCCTCTTTCTGCCTGCCCTCCCCCCTGACCTCACAAAACACTTGCTTTGTTCTGAGTTTCGCCCTGGGTAGGAAGGTGATGGATGAGCCTGATACAGCGGCCTTAAAGAACACCACCACCACCAACACCACCACCACCAACACACAGTCCTCCTTCCCCTCACTGCCTGCCTTCCTTCCTTCCTTCCTTCCTTCCTTCCTTCCTTCTCCACCACCAACACACAGTCCTCCTTCCCCTCACTGCCTTCCTGCCTTCCTTCCTTCCTTCCTTCCTTCCTTCCTTCCTTCCTTCCTTCTCGATTTCCTTCCTTCCTTCCATCTTTCCTTCCTTCTCGACTGCCTTCTTTTCTGCTTGACTTCCTTCGTGAGTTTCTTATATCCCTTTCTCCCTTCCTCCTTCCTTCCTTCCTTCCTTCCTTCTCGACTTTTTTTTTCTCCCTTCCTCCCTTTCTTTCTGACTACCCTCCTTTCTGCCTTCCTTTCTTCCTTCTCGACTCCCTTCCTTTCTTCCTTTTTGCCTTCCTAATTTCCTTCTTGTCTTTCTTCCTGAATCCATTCTTTTTTACCCTCCTTCCTTTCTTCCTGTCTTCTTGATTTTCCTCTTTTCTTCCTTCATGACACGCTTGTTTCTTTGTTATCTTTCACTCTGTCTTCGTTCTTGAGAGTTTTTTCCTGACTGCCTTAAATCATTCCCTCCTTCTTCCTTCCTTCCTTCCTTCCTTCCTCCCTTCCTTCCTTTCTTGATTCCTCCATGGTTGTCTGGATTTATTATTTCCTTCCTAACGTCTCTTATGGTTTCTCTTCTTAAATCCCTTCTTTATTTTACTCTCTATCCCTAAATGACTTCTCTCCTTCCCTCCTTCTTGACATTATTCCTCGTTTTCTTCATGTTAATCCTACTTCCCCTCCCTTCCTTCCATTTTTCGTTTCTTCTTTCTCTGTCCCTTCGTATTTCTTTCATCATTTTTTTTTCATTCCCTTACCACAACGGAGCGCATACTTTATTTTCTTACCACATGCGCGTCACGTATTTTCTTTATCTATCAGGAAATTCTCATCGTTTTTCTCTTCATTAACTCTTTCTGGCACGCGTGACGCTTGCTTGCTGTACTCGTATAATATTTTATGCCACAACGGCTTACACGCAGATGGTGATTAATACTTACCTGTACGTTATATATTAACTCTTGCTGCCTTTGGTATCTCTTTAGTTAAATAAATTTATGTGGGCTCCGTCACGATGCAAATTACAAGACGGTACAGAAGGGAAATAAGTTAATCAATATAATTTTTATCTCTTTCTCTTGATATTCCACGTTGTAATAATATTCAGAACACGAATTCAGTAAATAACACAGGCAATCAATGGGTTATGTAAAGTTAAGTTGGGATCACAGGAAGTGACCCAAGCATCTGTATCAGTTTCCTGGCGGGAGTCGGTTTACTAATTGATTGTAAAATATTCCTGCTTAACACGAACATATCCGAATTCGTGAAAAAGATCCACATGCACGTTCCCCATAATGGTCATACTCACAAGCAATGTCACTTATAAGTGACATTGTTCACAAGCACCCCTTTACAGTCAATCATACAAGTTCCTTCCTACAAACGTTACCACAAGTTCCCAAATAAGAGACAGGTCCCACAATTTAACGTTTCCAAAATTCCAAGCAACTACACCTGAAAAATAGTATATACACACAGTTCCCTGCTGAAGAACACACTTATGTATCGATGTTTACAGAAAGGCGAGAGGTGGAGGAGTCTTTGAGGGAAGTGAGAAATACCTTGCTTTGTGGAGGACTTTCTTTTTCTTCCTTTCTGATACTTTTTTGCGTGTCCGAAAAAATGACAGAAAATATTTGTACTTCTATAACGACTGCAAGAATTACAAAGCAGTTGTAGAAACATAGCCAATATATGCGTGAATACGGATGCACAATAAAACTACAACCAATATTACGTTGAAAGAGAAGAGCAAAACAGACAGACAAACGTGTATCGATTCCTGCTGTAATCTTTCATTGACGTACAGCCTACACACACACACACACACACACAACCACACACATACACACTGGTAGTTGAGACTATTGTTCTTGCATGAAAAGCTGCCCATAAGATATACAGTAACTTCACTCGTGCAGTAATTGTTTGCTCTTTTAATCCTCTGACAACCATGCAGTTTCTGTTACATAAAGTTCAGAGTGAAAAGCTCTGTTGTTTTACTTCTAAGGAAAGTCATAATGGACCTGTTGTCTTGTGTGATCAACGGTGATGGCTTATATACTTTATTTCAACCTCATCTTTTATAGTGCAATTGTTTATGAAAAGAGAGTCAGTCAGTTGAAATAGAAACGAACCCACGTACAAGTACAATTGTCCACACGAACCATTCAAAGCCGCTGTAACTGTTGGGACGACATATTAATATTCTCTTTAAACTAAAAATTAGTTAAGAAATACCATGGGGATGGCATTACAAATACGGAGCTTCATAATATGAGAGGTTAAGAAGGGCGTGGCCACCTGACAAGTTAGTTCAACATTCTCGTTATGCTTCTCCTGTAAAACAAAGGGAATGGTGGTTGAAACAATTATTATGATTGACTGGAGACTATCTACCTCAAGCTGCCAGTTTCACCATCGGCTTCAGTGAGTCTATGTACCTTGGGTCACGATCAGGAACCTTAATCACTCGGAAAATACTCACGAGACTATCTGTCATGTTGGAAGGCAAAGAGAGGGGGAGGAGGAGGAGGAGGAGGAGGGGAAGGTATGACGAGGAAGAGGAGGAGGAGGAGGAGAAGGAGGAGGTAGGGAGTGAAATCAGAAAAAAACTGGAGAGGAGCAAGTTTATGGGGGAAAGTAAATATGAAAGGAGTGATGTCAGAAAAGACAGGGTTAGGCAAACTGTGGCACAGGAAGAGAGAGAAAAGAGAATGAGTGAGGAGATTATATTGTTAATAAGAGAGGAAAGATGGAAATATTAGGTAGATGGGAGCGAAGAGTTTCAAATCGGTGAAGAATGAGAATGGTTATGTGGGCGATAAAAGAACAAAAAATGGAAAAAGGTTTGAAATAAAAAAATAAAGGGAAGAGCAATACAAAATACAAATAAATGAGTTTGTGTGATTGAGAGAGAAGAAAGAGTAAAAGAGAGAATTTTCCACCAGCATCCCGAGGAAAGAGAAGAGATGTATAGGAGAATAAAGAGGCATTTAGGAGATATACTTGTATCTTAGGTAGAAACAAAAATCACCTCTAAATGAACTACTGTACAAATGACACACAGCGACAAAGTTACTATTCTAGTTCCATGATTATATTTCCCGAGATAATTATAAGGATTAGCAGCAGACGCAATCTTCTAATATTACCTACTGTCCATTGGTGATCTTATACTGATGTCATAGCGTTTCCTAGTATATAGTTATGAGGAAATTATTAACCCTTCTATTAGCCTACAAGATTACATCCTCAAAACTAAACAGCCAGTATTGTTAACTGTGATTCCAGTGTGGGTGCCAGGAAGGGAAGCTGGTCATGAGTCTGACTTGAGGGAGCCATTATATTGCTGTGATCGAACTGGTTGCTACGGATTCCTCCAAACTGTGTCACGAAAAGGACTCTTTAGATATACATGCTGTTGTGTGGCATTGTGTGATGGATTTTGCAGCCTCCAGTTCTCCAACAAAATCATGCATCATTCAACAAATTGAGAGCAATGTATGTATTTAACTGCATGGGTCCTGAACCACAGAAGTAACAAAAAATAGTTGTGTTAAAGGTTACCGGTGTGGACTGGTTGACTATGATACATATAGTTTAGCTAAAAGGATAACTTTTCCGCCCTCCACTACTTACTGTGCATAGTAATGGAAGTTACATTAGTCTCTATTATATAATCACAAGGATCGCTGGTGAAAATTAGAAAGCAAAAATATTGCCACTGTTCCCTCCACAGCTTCCAAGACATTAAAGGGTTCATGCTCCAGTGAACTATTTGTCTGGCTTAGAACACATTTTCATCATGGAAAGCAATGCAATTTTGAATTATCAAGAAACAAATAAAATAATTAAAAATGATAAAGATCATACATATTCTTGGTACAAGAAAATTACAATCACTTTATATTTAATACCCATTGTTAAAACTTGTACTCCATATTTCATTAAACCTCATAATTAAAGTGGAGACAGTTCCAGATGGAAGTCGTTCAAACCTCTAATTAATATAGAAAACTACAGTATAGTGCAAAGTTTGTCAAGGGAATAAATCCTGAAAACATACTTTTACGATACATGGAACCAAAATTCTTTTTAATTGTGTAATACTATAATAAAAAACTTTGTCATTTTGATAGAAAACCACAAGCTGCTTCTGCTCTTGGTGTTATTATAAATAAACGAGAGTTATTACCATAAATAACAACAGGAAACATATAGGATAGGACGGTATGTTGTACGACCCTTTTATGTTTCTCTCTGCTATGATATCTGGTTCTGGTGTTGGTGTCCTTTGTGGAGGAGAATAATCCTGCCGCTTGAACCGCTATTCAAGGCTCCGTTGACATGCTGTCCGTGTTGCTCTAATGGTGTGGTCAGGGTCAGGAACCACTACGTATGTTCTCAAGCGGAACTGAAGGTCCAAGCTTAAGCCCTATTTAAATTAAGGTAAAATGTGTGTGTGTGTGTGTGTGTGTGTGTGTGTGTGTGTGTGTGTGTGTACTACATATCACTAGCAGTCCACAAAAAATGAAGGATTGTGAATATGCAAAGCCTTAATTATCTGGATTGCCGCTGGTAACAAATTAATTATGTAGAGGATTAACGATGATGGTGATAGCATCTCGATATTAATATCCCTGAATTACGTGACATTCGAAAAAAAACGCAACTATCAGAGTTTCGAAAACTGAGGGTTTTACAATCTCGTCGTCCATTGGAGACATGGAGTCTTATTATACTACTGAAAAATGTGGTGACTATTGTATCGAATGTCTGAAGGAAAACCTCAAGGCACGCACCTCTGTGGAAGCCTAGCGTGGCTGAACTGCCTGTGTGACTGTGATGGCGTTCCTGAAGGGGAGGTGGTGGCAGTGGTTGGGGGATTAGGTGGGGGCTGCGGTAAGAGGGAGGGAGGTGGATGCAGTGGTAGGTGGGGAAGGTGGTGGTTTCGGCAAGTAAGTGGAGGTGGAAGCACGTGTACAACAGCGATAGAAAGAAGAAAGAAGAACTGAAGGTAATATAGAATGAGGAAGGAGGGACGAAGCAGCAACAAAAGAAAAGGAGGGACGAATTAAGCAACAACAAAAAAGTGTCAGAAGAGAGGAGGAGCAAGGAGGGACGAGAGAGGAAGCAAAGTTAAGAGAGAAACTAAGGAGGAAATGAAACAGTGACGAGAGAATGAAGCGATGTGAGGAGAGCCAGAAGAGAGTGACTGAACCAATGAGAACGAGAGAGGAAACAGAGGAGGGAGAAGAGGAAGGGAGGTAATGAAACTGAGAGAAGATGGTGAAATCAATGTATGTACTGTACGTGAGGCGAACCAGATGATAGGGAATAAAATAAAGCAGAACGAAACACGCATAAATAGCCTAGCTCTTTCTTTTCCTGGCATCATTTGTTTAGAGAAATAATTAACTTAGTGTTTGCCTATAAGAATGCCGTAATAATAGCCTATTGCGGATTTATTGTAGGATTAATGATTACTCCAATGTATGCTACAAATCAATCCCTCTATTCTCGTACTTTTTCTGGCGCTATAGGACCTCGATGTTGCGGCGCCAAATATCCATCAATCAATCCCTCTATACTCGTACCGTACACTGAAGTAGTCTGAGTAAGTTGAAGGAATCAGAAACTCTCTAATTTAACCACAATTGATTGCCCCATTAACAGCACGAGAGTCGCCCATAAAAAGGCAAACCGGATTTTTTTTCTCTAAAACCGGATTGGAAATTTATTAAAGGGGACCGACAGACAAAGTAACCGATTGTTTAACCGTAACGACCCCTCCCTCTTCCCCCTCCCCCACCTTCTAAAAAAAAATAAAGATAAAAAAAAATAATAAAAAAATAATTAACCTTAAGTCCTGATTTAGCCGAGTTCACGCCTGAGTTGCCGGACCACTATTTATCATCAGCGTTACTCTTCCTGTTGGCTTTCACCTTTTGTTTGGGTTCCTCAATTGCTCCATTACCAACAACAACAACAACAACAACAACAACAAACTGGGTTCATTAGCAGCTTCGTTTTCCATCGTGTTGTTGTTGGTGTTGTTGTTGTTGTTGGTGTTGTTGTTGTTTGTAGTGTGTATGGTTGTATGGATGGTTTGGCCAGAGGAACCATAGTATTAATGTTTATGATCATGGTGGTGGTGGTGGTGGTGGTGGTAGTGGCGATGGTGGTACTGTAGTGGTGATAATGATAAAATAATATATAGTAGTGGTAGTGGTGGTGTTAATGGTGGTGGTGGTGGTGGTGAAGGTGGTTACTTCATTCAGTGTATGAGAATTATGGTAATTGTAACTGTAGTAGTGGTGGTGGTGGTAACTATATTGGTGGTGATAGTGATAATAAATATAGTGGTGGTGGTAATGATGGTAGTGGTGGTAATGATGGTAGTGGTGAAAGTGCTAGTAACTGTAGTATTAGTGACTTAGTTATGGTTGTGGAGGCACTGCACTCATACACTATCTCTACCTTAATTTAATTACCAAGAAGTTTGAGGAAGCATCATAGCTCCTCCTCGCTAATGATATTTATTGTTAAGGGTCAAAACACTAAGGATTAAAACAATATAGGCCTAATAGAGTAATGACGGTAGGTGCATGGGCAACACAGGAGTGAAGAAGGCAACGGGACAGAAGAGCAACAAAACTTCCATCAACTAAAATAATAATAATTTCCGGATTTGAAAGAAATATTGAATTCACTCACATAATTGAAGCAGACGTTACGTACAGTACCTTTGGTGGGGTTTCAATACATGTAATAGAGTAAGTATGAGGTGTGAAATATCATGTTATTTAAACTAAGAAGTAATTCTAAGGAGAAATAGGAATTTTTCTCATTAATGATAAAGAACGAATTGTTGACTACAGATGCATCGCCAAGTTTTTTAATTTTTTTCGCTAAGCCTGTATCTTTTAAGGGCAATGAAGTGAAAAATACTGAAAATGTTTTGCGAACACAATAATTAATGAAAAGGTGATCGCTGTTCCAATGAAGAAACCAGGATTTATTTGGAGTCAAGAACCTAATAGATTTTACCTGAGAGTATTAAGAAATAAAAAAAATATAATGTTAAACACGTCTCAAATACCATTAATAAGTTCTTAAAACAAAGCAGATTCCCTCAGAAGGTAAATTGGATCGTATACTCTTTTTTGCGACAAGTAATATAAAAGTACCTAGTAATTACCAACCTGATCGCAATTACTGAGAAACATGGTGAAAATGTGAGATCGTGAAGTAATTACTGATAGGCAACATGGGTTTACAAGAAAATCATATTATCTCACAAATATCCCAGTAATAAAGGAGGGTGTTTTGTTCTTTACATGATATATGACTTGATACCAAATACTTGGATTTTGTAAATGTGGGGAATTTATACATGAGTATCAGTAGAAGGTTTTCAAAGAGATCTACAGGTGATTTTCTGTAAGAAGATAACGAGTGTTTATCTGTTTTTTCAAAGGTCATTGCGTTACTTGCGTCCGAGGTGGGTGTCATTTCACTGCTTATCTGTATAGCTGACCTGTCATTCCAAACATTCACCCCATTCATTTATCATGTTTCCTTTCTTGGTCTACCAAAAGTCATGAAACATTGCCATATAATAGATTAGTAGCTTTATACTTTGAGTAGAATAAAAGGAATCTAAAATTCTGTCACAAAAATTTCAATAAATTTGTTAACAATGAATGCAAGCAGACCTATCTTTACAACACTGTCACGACTACCGAACTATGAATATAATATTATGCTAACACTGTATGGTACAGTTGAACGAATTATAGTGATAATCGGATTTCAATTGTGAAGTGTATAGTTCTAGAAATAATTAAAATATAATGATAGCAGGGATGAAGTTACCAGTGAAATTGATAAGAAAGGCAATTGTAGCGGGGTACATAAATCATTCATATATACTGTACTGTAGTCTGTGAGCTTCGTTGATACAGACGTGTTAAGCTTGTTTGTGTAAGTATGGCATTTTGCTTCCTATGCAACAGTATTTTTTATGGGGGGAAATTGACAAGAAATTAATTTTGATTATTTTCTTTGCCTTTTAACTATTGTAATATATGATTCCTACAAGAATTTACAAGGCCTTCAGTCCATTGTGGTTCATATATATCTATGTTATTCTTTTTCCAACTCTCTCTTTCTAATGTTTATAAAGTCTTCCATAATATTAAAATGTTTATTAAGAGTTCATGCACATCTAACAGTTAATAAATGCTTCACAGATAATTGGCTCAATTTCACCAGGCAGAAGGGACTCAGAAAGATTGGTCAGCGTTTCCAGTCTATTGGTTAACGACAAGGTTTTTTTTCACAGTGTTTTGAATGCGTGGAAAAAAGTATTGGTCTGTGACTTGGCCGAGTGTAATACTGTAGCGATATTTGATAGTCGCTTGCATAATAATTTTCGTTAAGATACAGACTTAACCACATTCACGCTCGAATAACTATGACACTGTAATCAGACTCAGGCACCTTCACTGCTTTCATCTCGGGGCATTTTTTGTGTAAATGAATTTACATATGTGCATGTTGTTATATCATTATGTGTATATGTGTGTGTATATTTTTCTTTCTTTGGGAGGGAGAGAAGGTGTTGTCAGGACAGACCTCATCTTTATACACATGTAAAAATTACAGTACTTTCCATGTTACATTAAAACCTTTTTAGATGAAGAAAAGTAAGTGATTTTTTTTTCATGCGAACACACATTTTTTTAAATAATAAGCACTACAACTTTATACCGACAGTAATCATATATACTCACATGTGAAATCATTGTAAACATCATAGTCCTCGTTTCCTAAGAGTTAGATGCACGAGTTGGCCAAACTGCTTCTCAAACCCTTTCCATTGTAGGTTTTATCTAACTTCAACTCATCCCATCTCACTCCTGATACGTACAGTCGTGGTCAATAATAATCATCCACGTATGGATATCTCAAACAATTTACTGTCTAATGTTTTCACGTTCACATATGATATTATTGTTTTAAGTATTGTATAACTACTTGTATTAATTTAAAAGATGGTAGTTAACCTATTTATTGGAAAGTTTATCATCAAAGGAACAGAGGGAAGGTGTCAAACTCTTACGTGAGTTACCCCTATATGGATGATTATATTTGACCGCCACTGTACATACAAGGAACTCGTCTCTCCTCACCTTTCCTCTCTCAGTCAACCACATTCTGTTACTCCATCTCCGTACTGGACGCATTTTTTTATGTCCATTTGTTTTCTAAGATGATGGGACTCTTAGACCTTTTTAATTTTTTTCTTTACTTCACTATCCATTATATATATATATTTTACTTTCGTTCTCTCTCCCTGTCCTTCTTCAAGCTCCAACTCCTTCCTTTCCTTTCTCACCCGCCGACGTTCCCCATGCGAGACAAAGCCACTGGTAGGTCCTTGCCCTTCCAGAGATTTTTATCCCACTTGAATTAGACGAGGAGAAACTTTATTTAACTTCAAGTGGATATTTTTACCCCTTGTGGTGGGATGCAAGGCGAGGGAGAACTCCAAGCGACGCCTCGCCTCACACACCTTGAGAAGTGCGAAGAAGAAAATACGTGAGGGAGAGAGAGATAAAAAACACTAAGAGTGGAAGGACAAGAGGCGAGGAGTAAAAGAAGTCAGATAAGTGAATTAAAATTGAATTTAATGAGTAGTGAGTAGTTAAGGATGATATATATATATATATATATATATATATATATATATATATATATATATATATATATATATATATATATATATATATATATATATATATATATATATATATATATATATATATATATATATATATATATATATATAATGATCCAACGAGTGATTAGAAGACTTTGAAAGAAAAGGTAAATAGAGTGAAGGGAAGGAGAAATCGCGGTGTTGATAAGTTGAACATTGCGAGAATGTTGAGAATTACCGGCATTGTCGTTGGAGAGCAACAAAAACCAGCCGCAATACTTCCTAAACATAATCAGACCCAGTTCGTGGGTAACACCTGGAAAGGAAAAAATAGTTTTGAAGTGAAATGATAAAATAACGTACAATTTCCTTGACTGGAGAGCAAGTTAGTGGTAGTACTGGCTGATCCCTCTAACCTCACTCTCGCCCCACCTCCACTCACTCCAGACACACGTGCCTCACTCCAGTAATTATATCGAATAGGTCATCATAAGAAACACATCATGTGCTCCAGGTACAGTTGAAGAAATTTCTGAGTGCTACATCCACCCATGAGTTAGAACCCTGCAAGTTGTACACCAGTGACGGCCCTCCCATCACCTCCTACCACACACACACACACACACACACACACACTTTATAAGATAGTATAGGAGTTGCTAGTCTCACGTTAAAGTAGCTCACATAAATGTATTGATTAATGTTGTGTTGGAAACTCACTACAACTTTGAAATAGTGCATGGACAACAGAAAACATTTGTTCCTTTATGAAGCTAAAACATCTAACTTAATCAGTAGCTTGTATCTTCTTAGTAATGATATTTTACGCTGCAACGGTGTGCGATTCATAAGTAGGGAAATTACTGACCCTTTATTGACTCTCAGGACCACCATAATGATGTGGTCAAGTAGTTTTCTCGTCAGTTTCAGACAGACACGTTGTACCCGACGGATAACATTATGCCTTTCACACTGACACAAATTACCCTTGATGTCTACTTTAATTACGGTATTCATTTATTTATCTGTCCTGGTTGGTTTAAATACATAGTGTATCAATTCTTCTAGCGATCGATAATGTGTTAAAAATATACGGTACATGATAAATATACTCGGAGGGAAAATATTGCCACAGAAAGTTAAATGTGAGGCGTGGGTTTGTGATAATTTCATGTCTACTTACGACACTTAAACAATAAAATGCTGAGGTAAAGAGCGGCACTGTTCTGATGTCATGTCACGACTGTCGGTCCCTCACCCCCACCTGCACCTCACCTCACCCCTCTCTCTCCTCCCCTCCCACGCTTATCCACTGTTGGTACCTCCCTCCCTCCCTCCTGTCCACTTTCATCCTCTCTCGGTACCTCCCTACCTCCGGCTCTCTCTCATCACCTCTCTTTCCGTCGACCGTCCAACTTGGACCGTCCCTCCCTCCCATCACCTCTCGGTTCGTCCATCCCTCCTCCAGTCCCTCCTCCCTCTCTCCTCCTCCCATGCCCTCTCATTTCTTCTATTCCTGACCCTCTCTTTCTCTCATTCTCGTATCCATCTCTCCCATTCTTTTTCTCGACTATTTTCTCTGTCTCTCATTCTCTCACTTTCACATTCCTTCTCTGCCCTGTCTCCTCCTCTCTCCTTCTCTGCCTCTCTCATATTCTCATTCTCTCTCCCCTTTTCTCTTACTCTCTTCCTCAATCCATCACCTTCTGCCTTCCTTACCTCTGTCTCTCTCATACTTTTTACCTTCTCTCCCTCACTCCAATCAATCGTCAAGCCATCCAACTTTCACTTATATACCTCTCTCCTATCCTCATCAATTATTTACATTCACTCTCGCTCCTTACATTATGCACTATTGTTCTTTATTTGCTGATCTTTCCATCATTTCCGTCCCCTCTCACTCCATCTTATTAATTTATCTGTCTATTTGTCTCTCCATCTATCTATCTCTTTATCACATATATATTTAATTATATTATATCAATATCATACGTATATATCTTCTTCCACTTTCACCAGTACCCTTTCATCTGTTTACTTACCACCATTTATTCCTTTCATCACCTCCATCTCTCTCTCTCTCTCTCTCTCTCTCTCTCTCTCTCTCTCTCTCTCTCTCTCTCTCTCTCTCTCTCTCTCTCTCTCTCATTTCTTTTTCATCCGCCATCCCTTCTTTCACTCTCCCCGTTCTCTCTCCTTATAGATCTTCCCATTTGCTTTTACGTTCTCACGACTCTCCCTCCTTGGTTTCTCTTTCCTACCAACCTCCTCTATCCCTGCCCACCATTCCCTCTTCCCTGATTTCTTTCCTCTCACTGAGCTGAACAAACTCCCCAACTGTATCACTCTCCCATCACCATCACCATCACCATCACTACCACCACCATCACCACCACCACTACCTCCATCACCACCACCAACCACCACCACCATCCTCTCCTCCACTTGACGAACGCCTTCCTCACCATTCTTCTTCACCTTCCCGTCTGGTCTTACCACCATAA